>CATKHU010000181.1:0-5000 GCA_949752735.1 Lumbricus terrestris
AACACACACGCACACACACACGCACACACACACACACACACACACACGCACACACAGACAATTTTCCCACTACAAGGTAATGCACAGCCAATCTTTTGCACACACACACACACACACACACACACACACACACACACGAGAACTCTTAAAATTTCTAAGTTACAGATTATACTTTGTACAATTTTTCTAAATTAAGGTAGTAAAGACATACGAAACTGTGAAGAATGTAATATGTATAAGGCAATTGCACGAAATTCATAGCTACAAAGTATCAGGAATTGAACATTGGCACAGGCAAAATGATAAGTATGATAGTTGCGCGAGCGAATAGGACTTGAATTTTTCGAAATATTTCAAAGTCAGACGAGTAATATTACCAATATACGATTTCAAACAGGCAAATTTACTAAGTATGAAATGCAGGAATCGCATGAGGAATGTTGTAAGATGCAAAGCGTGGGGTGGGGAGAGGGACACATTCTTCAGTTTGTGGAAACAAAGGTGTTCATTGTTTGCAATATGACAGCAATTTTGATAAAGTTAGGTTTGCAGGAAGTGCATTACATAGCTTTTTAGGGTTGAGTGTGTTAAGTTGGCGAAATATGGAGTGGGGGAGAGTGTGCAGGATTAGATTTTGTGTAAACAAATGATGTGACGCACATGTGATGAGTCATCGATTTCAGCAAAGTACGATTATAGCGAGCGAAGAATACAAGTTAGGGTTGCGAGCGGCATATTACATGGCGAATTAGGTGTAGCGAACACGCGTCACTTGGTCGAAATCTGCGTTCGACAAGTCGAAAACGCTAAGTTCCGAAATTTTTGCAGGGCAAATTCGCGCAGCGCTGCCACCGCCGCCACCGCACGAAAGGTGCCGCCGCCGCGCGAATTTGCCCTGCAAAAATTTCGGAACTTAGCGTTTTCGACTTGTCGAACGCAGATTTCGACCAAGTGACGCGTGTTCGCTACACCTAATTCGCCATGTAATATGCCGCTCGCAACCCTAACTTGTATTCTTCGCTCGCTATAATCGTACTTTGCTGAAATCGATGACTCATCACATGTGCGTCACATCATTTGTTTACACAAAATCTAATCCTGCACACTCTCCCCCACTCCATATTTCGCCAACTTAACACACTCAACCCTAAAAAGCTATGTAATGCACTTCCTGCAAACCTAACTTTATCAAAATTGCTGTCATATTGCAAACAATGAACACCTTTGTTTCCACAAACTGAAGAATGTGTCCCTCTCCCCACCCCACGCTTTGCATCTTACAACATTCCTCATGCGATTCCTGCATTTCATACTTAGTAAATTTGCCTGTTTGAAATCGTATATTGGTAATATTACTCGTCTGACTTTGAAATATTTCGAAAAATTCAAGTCCTATTCGCTCGCGCAACTATCATACTTATCATTTTGCCTGTGCCAATGTTCAATTCCTGATACTTTGTAGCTATGAATTTCGTGCAATTGCCTTATACATATTACATTCTTCACAGTTTCGTATGTCTTTACTACCTTAATTTAGAAAAATTGTACAAAGTATAATCTGTAACTTAGAAATTTTAAGAGTTCTCGTGTGTGTGTGTGTGTGTGTGTGTGTGTGTGTGTGTGTGTGTGTGTGTGTGTGTGTGTGTGTGTGTGTGTGTGTGCAAAAGATTGGCTGTGCATTACCTTGTAGTGGGAAAATTGTCTGTGTGTGCGTGTGTGTGTGTGTGTGTGTGTGCGTGTGTGTGTGCGTGTGTGTTAAAGATTGAGCGTGCATTATCTTGTAGTGGGAAAGTTGTTTGTGTGTGATAGATGTACTTACGTGTATGAGAAATGCTGTATGTATTAGTTACTTGATCATGTTCGGGCTGGAAAAGTTGCGCGGGCGCCACCTTGCGAGCAGAAGTTTGTTCATTTTTGATAAATGCTGCAGGTGCGCCACCTAGGGATTTGAAGCTTGTGTGTTTCCATGGCTTTTGGTTTCATGTGTATGTGTATGAAAGCGTGAAGATGCGACATCTTGTGAAATGAAAGATGCGTATATGTGATATTTGGGCTTAGCCTTGTAAGAAATGCTGTGTATGTGTGCGTGTGTGTGTGTGTGTGTATGTGTGTGTGTTTGTGTGTATGCTGTAGAAAGGTGGCCATGTTGCCTCCGGTTGATAGCACTGCTGCCCGATTCATCGATTTTTGTGTTTCTGTGTACAAGGAAGTAAGAAATGTCACCATCTTGGACGTGAAAGGTTGAAGTATTTGTCGGTTTTTGAGTTTGTGTTCGCAAGAAAGTTAGAAATATCGCCATCTTGGAATTGGAAGGTTGAAGTACTCGTCGGTTTTTGAGTTCGTGTGTGCAAGAAAGTTAGAAATTTCGCCATCTTGGGCGTGAAATGTTGCAAGGTTCTTAAGTTTTTGAGTTTTCGTGTGCAAGAAATTGAGAAATGTCACCATCTTGGGAGTGGAAGGTTGAAGTATTCGCCGGTTTTTGAGTTCGTGTATGCAAGAAAGTTAGAAATGGCACCATCTTGGGAGTGGAAGGTTGAAGTATTCGTCGGTTTTTGAGTTCGTGTGTGCAAGAAAGTTAGAAATTTCACCATATTGGGAGTGAAATGTTGTAAGGTTCTTAAGTTTTTGAGTTTTCGTGTACAAGGAATTGGGAAATGTCGCCATATTGGGATTGGAAGGATGAAGTATTCGTCGGTTTTTGAGTTCATGTATGCAAACAGTTAGAAATGGCGCCATCTTGGGAGTGGAAGGTTGAAGTATTCGTCAGTTTTTGAGTTCGTGTGTGTAAGAAAGTTAGAAATTTCGTCATATTGGATGTGAAATGTTACAAGATTATTAAGTTTTTGAGTTTTCGTGTACAAGGAATGGGAAATGTCACAATATTGGGAGTGGAAGGATGATGTATTCGTCAGTTTTTGAGTTCGTGTGTGTAAGAAAGTTAGAAATGGCACCATCTTCCGAAAGGAAGGCTGAGCGATTCGTCGGTTTTTGAGTTCGTGTATGTAAGAAAGTTAGAAATGGCCGCATTTTGGGAGTGGAAGGTGCAAGGTTCTTAAGTTTTGAGTTCGTGGATGCAAGGAAGTAAGAAATGTTACCATCTTCCGAAAGGAAGGCTGAGCGTTTCTTCGGTTTTTGAGTTTGTACTTGCTTGAAATGTAAGAAATATAGAAGAAATATATATGAAAATGACGTTTGACTGCTATAGTTTGCTTAGTATTGTAACAAATTCTGAATAATTGTCATAATTTAGTATAATTTAATTGTATTTATTGCTGTTATATACATATTTTCGAATAAAATGGCGAAAATTGCTGATATTTTGGTACATATGTATGAATTATATTCTTCTGAAGGGCTCATGTATAGGTTTTAGCTGTTGCTGGAGGCTTAAATTTTATACATGCAAGTCAAATTTGTGTATTTGGCGTGAATGCATGGAGGTTTGAAGGGTGTGTTGGAATGTGGATAGGATTTCTCGCCTTCTGATTGGTCGCTCCCTAGGTTTCTCGCTTTCTGATTGGCCAGCTCTTGTGTGTAAAATGAATAATTGTGGGTGGGGAGGGGTTGAATGGCGGGTTGGAGTGTGAGGTTGAATGCTGTGGAGGGGGAAAGATGCCATGCCTATGGGATCTATCCTTCTGATTGGTCGCTCTCTAGGGTTCGAAGCTTCATGCTTGTGCAGTTCTTGTGTGTAAAATGCATATTTGTGGGTGGGGAGGGTGGAATGGAGGGTGAGGTTGAATGCTGGGGAGGGTGAAAGATGCCATGACTATGGAATCTAGCCTCCTGTTTGCGCCCTCTCTAAGTTTCTCGCTTTCTGATTGCCCAGCTCTTGTGTGTAAAATGAATATTTGTGAGTGGGGAGGGGTGGAATGGATGGTTGGAGGGTGAGGTTGAATGCTGTGGAGGATGAGAGATGCCATGCCTATGGGATCTATCCTTCTGATTGTCCGCTCTCTAAGTTTCTCGCTTCCATAATGTTCAGCTCTTGTGTGTAAAATATCTATTTGTGGGTGGGGAGGGGTGGAATGGAGGGTTGGAGGGTGAGGTGAAAGGATGTGGAGGGTGAAAGATGCCATGCCTATGGGATCTAGCCTTCTGATTGGTCGCTTTCTAGGGTTCTCAGTTCTCTGCTTGGGCTGGTCTTGTGTGTAAAATGGCTAATTGTGGGTGGGGGAGGAGGTGGAATGGAGGGTGGGGTGGAAGGTTGTGGAGGGTGAGAGTATATGCTGAGTCATTTAGGGTTGGTGTGGGCCTTGCACGGCTAAGTAGGGTTCAGTTTACATGCGAGGAATTGAAATTTGAATGAATGGTGGGGAGGGTGCCGAGGAGTGGAAGCCAGTGCAGCTCCCATAATGCCCTGCGGCACTTTCGATGAGTCATTTCTGGTCGGAGTGGGGCTTACGCTGCTAATTAGGGTTCAATTTACAAGTGAGGATATGAAATTTGAATGAATTGTGGGGAGGGTGCCGAGGAGTGGAAGCCAGTGCAGCTCCCATAATGCCCTGCGACACTTCCGATGAGTCATTTCTGATCGGAGTGGGGCTTGCGCTGCTAATTAGGGTTCGATAATTGATATAATTAATAAATTATAATTATTATTAATTAATATAATATAATTGTTATGACCTAATTAATTTAGCTAATTAGCGTGACCCCATTAATATGACCTAATTAATATGACCTAATTAATATGCCCTAATTAATGTGACCTAATTAAGATGACCTTGACCTTGGCCATGACCTTGACCTTGACCCCGATGACGTCACTGGTCACGTGGGTGAATTATAACCCCCGTATCCCCACTACTGTCGCGTTTTTGCTACTTTTTGTTGCGTTACATTTTTGAATCGTGAAAAAACGGTGGGTGGCATCCCTAAAACTGTTATAACTTTTTTATGTTTGAAATATTTTGATGAAATCTGGCCATCATGTGTAAATATATCAATTGTCTTTAAGACTGTAAAATTTCATTTGGAAATTTTTACTTTTGGCCAAG
>CATKHU010000181.1:15000-20000 GCA_949752735.1 Lumbricus terrestris
TCTGACCAACAAAGGAACGGATCCAGTCGACAATGGAAGCGAGTTCTACGTCGTCAGATTTAACATCATGAAGAAAGGAAGGAAGGATGGAAGAATATCAACTGACACCCTGCAGAAGACAGACGATTTCATGCAGCAGTATATAGATGAAGATGATGAAGAAGAAAATTATAACGACTGAGGAGAAGAAGAAGAAAAAGAAGAAGAAGAAGAAGAAAAAGAAGAAGAAGAAGATTATGACGACTGAGAAGAAAAAGAAGATGATGATGATGAAGAAGAAGAAGAAGAAGAAGAAGAAGAAGAAGATTATGACGACTGAGAAGAAAAAGAAGATGATGATGAAGAAGATGAAGAAGAAGAAGAAGAAGAAGAAGAAGAAGAATCTGGTGATGACAAAGATGAAACAGAAAAATAAGAAGGTGATATGCTTATACAGTATATGGGTATGAAGAAAAGGAACAAGAAGAACAGGATGAAGAATACGAGAGAAAAAACAACAATGGGATTTCAGGAATGGGATGACAATACAAGGAAGAAGGAACAATGCACGGTGGCCGATTGTTTACAGGATGGGGAGGAGAATGAAGAGGAGGATAGGGAAGAGGATGCATGGAGAAGAGGATGGGAAGGAGGATGGAGAGAGGGATGGGGAAGAGGATGGGGAAGAGGATGGGGAAGAGGATGGGGAAGAGGATGGGGAAGAGGATGGGAAGGAGAATGGAGAGGAGGATGGAGAGAGGGATGGGGAAGAGAATGAAGAAGAGGATGGAGAGGAGGATAGAGGAGAGGATGGAGAGGAGGATGAGATTGGCGTGCGACTGTACTCTTTTTCTTCTGCTTATGTCGTCGTCGTCATTGCAGTGGATATCTTATAATGAAGCCAGATTGTGACGAGCCAAACAGACAGAGAATACGAAATCAGAGTCATTCTGACGTTCATGCATCGATCAATTCATCCATTCCCAACCACCCACTCCCCACACCAACCACCCGCTCCACTCATCCATCCATCCATTCATCTATCCATTGATTCATCCTTTCATCCATCCATACATCTATCCATTCATTTATCCATCCATTCATTCATCCATCCATCTATATAACGACCCGTTCATCCATTCATCCATCCATACATCTATCCATTCATTTATCCATCCATTCATTCATCCATCCATCTATATAACGACCCGTTCATCCATTCATCCATCCATACATCTATCCATTCATTTATCCATCCATCCATTCATTCATTCATCCATCCATCCATATATCTAACGATCCGCTCATCCATTCATCCATCCATCCATCAATCCATTCATCCATCCATCCATCTACCCAGGCCACACACGTCGAGACAAGGTGAGCGGGTCAGGGGGCGGTCGGCGACTGGAATGGGAGAAAAAGTGGGATGGGAGGCAGGAGTGGGGATGGGGTGAAGTGAGGGTGGGGAAGTAGGGTATTGGCCGGGAACTGAGCGAATCCTAAAATTCCCGGGCAACGTCAGGAACCCCAGCTATAATAGTCTTCCTCATAAACCACCGTCGTGTATGTTAACCGGCGCGTGACTAATGAAGCGTGAACGGTCGATCGTTCGTTCGACTGTGGCTGATGTTGATCTGTTCAGTGAAGCGAATCGATTACGTCTTCTTTGAGAACGGTCAATTGACCTCATTCGATGACCTCAGATATCAAAAGACAACATCTCTATTATCACTTGAAAGACCCTCGGCCCTTCCTCTTCCTACTCCTCTTCCTACTCCTCTTCCTTCTCCTCTTCCTTCTCTTCCTCTTCCTATGCCTCATCATCCAAGACGGCGCAACCATCTCCCACCGTGCGCCGTCTCCAGCAATCAGATGTCGAGTGACTATTTAGAGCAGCAGCAGCAGCAGCAGCCGGTGGTGATGCAAGACGGAAATGGCGCATCATCATCATCATCATCATCATCAGCATCATCATCAGCATCATCATCATCATCATCATCATCAGTCAAGCAACCGACCGACCACCTGCCATGCATCATGCACTTCGACCCCTGCATCAGCAGCAGCAGCAACAACAGCAAGGATGCTAAGAGCAGCAGCAGCAGCAGCATCAGAGCAGCAGTCTATATATTGAGATGAGCAGCAGATCAAGTGCACACGATCGAAAACAATTACCATTCATTCCGATCCATCAACTATTTAACCCATATACAGTATTATATATATATATATATATATATATATATATATAAATGAATATACAAACAAAATATGTACAATGTTTTTGTACATATATATACAGTAGTGGCCATATTATTATGGACAAGGCTAAAAAACCAGATATTTTCACATTTCGCACTTATTTTGTGCAATTAAAGGACTGAGAACATCATATAACATACCAAATTACCCAGCCGATATAGTGCTGCCAAGCTGCCGCCAATCTGCCAAGCTGCCGAGCTGCTGATAAGCTGCTGACAAGCTGCTGCCAAGCTGCTGCCAAGCTGCCGCCAAGCTGCTAAGCTGCCGCCAAGCTTCCAAGCTGCTGCCAAGCTGCCCCCATGCTGCCAAGCTGCCCCCATACTGCCAATGCCAAGCTGCCGCCAAGCTGCCAAGCTGCCCCTAAGCTGCCAACGCCAAGCTGCCGCCAAGCTGCCAAGCTGCCACCATGCAGCCGCCAAGCTGCCAAGCTGCCCCTAAGCTGCCAAGCTACCGCAAAGCTGTCCCTAAGCTGCCAACGCCAAGCTGCGGCCAAGCTGACAAGCTGCCAAGCTGCCCCTAAGCTGCCAAGCTGCCGCCAAGCTGCCGCCAAGCTGCCCCTAAGCTCCCAAGTTACCGCCAAGCTGCCGCCAAGCTGCCGCCATGCTGCTGCCAAGCTGCCCCTACGCTGCCAAGCTTTCGCCAAGCTACCGCCAAGCTGCAGCCAAGCTGCCAAGCTACCAAGCTGCGCCAAGATGCCAAGCTGCCGCCAAGCTGCCAAGCTGCCGCCATGCTGCTGCCAAGCTGCCCCTAAGCTGCCAAGCTTTCGCCAAGCTACCGCCAAGCTGCAGCCAAGCTGCCAAGCTGCAGCCAAGCTACCAAGCTGCGCCAAGATGCCAAGCTGCCGCCAAGCTGCCAAGCTGCCGCCAAGCTGCCAAGCTGCCGCAAAGCTGCCAAGCTGCCCCTAGGCTGCCAAGCTACCGCCAAACTACTGCCAAGCTGCCGCCAAGATGCCAAGCTGCAGCCAAGATGCCAAGCTGCCAAGCTTACAAGCTGCCAAGCTGCCGCCCAGCTGCCAAGTTGCCGCCAAGATGCCAAGCTGCCAAGCTGCCACCATGCTGCTGCCAAGCTGCCGCCAAGCTGCCAAGCTGCCGTCAAGTTGCCAAGCTGGCAGCTTGGCAGCTTGGCGGCAGCTTGGCAGTTTGGCAGCAGATGGTCAGCTTGGTAGCTTGGCTGCAGTTTGGCAGCTTGGCGGCAGCTTGGCGGCAGCTTGGCGGTAGCTTGGCGGTAGCTTGGCGGCAGCTTGGCGGTAGCTTGGCAGCTTAGGGGCAGCTTGGCAGCTTGGTGGCAGCATGGCGGCAGCTTGACAGCAGCTTGGCAGCTTGTCAGCTTGGCCGCAGCTTGGCGTTGGCAACTTAGGGGCGGCTTGGCGGTAGCTTGACAGCTTAGGGGCAGCTTGGCAGCTTGGCGGCAGCTTGACAGCTTGGCGACCGCTTGGCAGCTTGTCAGCTTGGCGGCAGCTTGGCGTTGGCAGCTTAGGGGCAGCTTGGCAGCATGGGGGCAGCTTGGCAGCAGCTTGGCCGCAGCTTGGAAGCTTGGCGGCAGCTTGGCAGCTTTGCAGCAGCTTGGCAGCAGCTAGTCAGCAGCTTGTCAGCAGCTTATCAGCAGCTCGGCAGCTTGGCAGATTGGCGGCAGCTTGGCAGCACTATATCGGCTGGGTAATTTGGTATGCTATATGATGTTCTCAGTCCTTTAATTGCACAAAATAAGTGCGAAATGTGAAAATATCTGGTTTTTTAGCATTGTCCATAATAATATGGCCACTACTGTATATATATATATATATATATATGTCATCAATTCCAAATGCATGCGTATATAATATTATTCATTTATATTGTAGCTAATAGCATTTACATACATACCTTCATGATACCATTCAAGATATCATATACAGGGTGGCTCAAAAAAAAACGTACCACCGGGGAAAATGCGATATCTTCGCAGCCGATTGGGGTTTTTCTGCGAAAATTTCACAATTTGAAGGGGAATGAATATACAACAATCCCTGAAAGTTTCATTTGAAACTTTTCATGTTTGCAAAAGTTACAGCTGTTCAAACTTAAAATTTCGTTTTTTCAATTATCCGGAGAATCATGCTCCAATACAAGTGATTTCATTAGGATGTTTGGCAAATTACAACACACACACATTGATGATGATGTCATACGACCTCACTATGAGCTGTAAAGAAGCTGTTTATGAAGCAATCTGCTGGTATTTGGTGATATTTTATAGATTAAGGTCTCAATTGGTGAACCCAAACAATGAACGTCATGGGCAAAGTTTCTGCAAAAGATAAAATGGGAACTCGGACTTTGCATGAACAGAGACTGAGACATCGCGTGATCATAGCAAAATACCCAGTGAAAAGTGGAGCCTGAGCACATTGAAGACTATCTGCAAACGTGTTTATGTAACGAAGATCAGATGTCGGAAGAGAGGCAGGAAGTGGTCGCTTGATCTGACGGAAAAAGCGCGATTTTCACGAAATTCGCTTGGTAATCGAAAGGTCAAGTTTGCAAAGCAAATCGTGGTTTCGGCATCAGATATGCCGGCGTGTGTTGCGGCTGCAAGAAAAGACTGCAATTAATCCCATTCAGTAGGTTAGATGTCAAACTCATCATTGAACTCGCTTACCCAGACTCATTGAAGACCAGGTATGCTCTAACATCTGGTTTTATTATGCAGCAGGACAGTGCGCCTGCTTGCTCGCACGGCAAGGTTGATTATGATGGCGCTACCTTATTGACATCAAC
>CATKHU010000181.1:25000-46046 GCA_949752735.1 Lumbricus terrestris
CGTCTACCTTATGGTCTGTATACTAATCATCTCGTCTTCTCCTTGTCCTCTGCGGAAGAACGGACGGTGATGATAGAGCGCCCGATGCAAGACGCAGAAACATCGGTAGCCTATATATACACATATTACTATATGCAAGAATCAATTGTAACATATACAATGGAATCACTGGCTGTCTGTCTGCCTCTGTCCCGCTATATCTGTCTGTATCTGTCTTTCTCTGCCTCTGTCTGGCTGTGTCTGCCTCTGTCTGCCTCTGTTTGCCTCTGTCTGTCTCTGTCTGACTGAGTCTGCGAACCCTACAAATTCGGACGAATAAAATGAACGATGTTTATACATGAATTTAATTTCTATCCACCAACCTCCGCTGCTGCGCTTCACTCATGCATGATTGTGCCTATATACGACAGATTATCCATCCATCCATCCGTCCGTCCATCCATCCATCCATCCATCCATCCAACCATCCAACCATCCACCCGTCCATCCATCCATCCGTCTGTCTGTGTACCTTGTAACTCCGACCATGCATGCAGTGCAGACGTTGGTGCGATGTCTGGTCTATAGAACATTAGTGGCTAATTGGTGGCGCCACCGAAGAGAACAAGATCCGTTTGGCAACAAATAGGACGTCATGACCGGAGAAACTCCTCCGTCTCACAAGAAACAAGGAGAGGGAAGATGGCGGCCGACCGACCGACAGACCGGGAGGGAGGAGGGAGGGAGGAAGGTTGGGAGGAAGAGAGGGAGGGAGGAAGGGAGGTTGGGAGTGAGGGAGGGAGTTCCGTCTAAGCTGTTACACATGGATACGTTTACCATTTGACCAGATAACAAGACCAGATAATATAGCGACAGACGATCAACTCCGATATATATGCACCTGCTTCCACTTTACCTCTTTCTCAACCTCCCCATCCTCCTAAACCTCCATCTCCGTTACGTCTTCCTCCCCTTTTTCTCCTCCTACCCCTCCTCCACGCCCTCTTCCTCCTCTTCCTCCTCGTCCTCCTCCTTCTTCTTCTCCTCTTATTTTCTCCTCCTCCTCCTCCTCCCCCTCACCTCCTCTTAATTCTTTATATTCTTCCACTTTCTCCCCTCTTTCTCTTCCTTCTCTTCTTCCTCCTTTTCCTTTCTCCTCCTCCTCCTCCTCCTCCTATTCCTCCTCCCCTTTTTCTAATCCACATCCTCCTCCTCTTCCTGCTCCTCCTTCTCCTTCTTCTACTCCTATTTTCTCCTCTTCTCCTCCTTTTATATTCTTCCACTTCCTTCCCTCGTCCTCCTCTTCTTCCTTCTTCTCCGCCTCTTCTTTCTCCTCTTCCTCCTACTCCTTCTCATTCACCTTCTATACTCATCCTTTTCCTCTTCTTTCTTCTTACTCCTAATTTCTCCTCTTCCTTCCTTATATATATATACATGCGTTTCTATGACTGTGTGTATGTATGGCTGTGTGTATGTATAACACGGTTGAGTTGTTGACTTTGAAAGACAGTATCTGTTAGTTCACATCGAATAACAACAGTTAGCCCACTAATAGCATAATAGAGCGAGAAAGAGAAAGAGACTAAACGCCAAGACATGGCATGGCGTCCCACCAATAACGACACACACTATCAACACATAATTATATATATATACATACGATTGTACTTATATATATAATATATATTGCATTTTATAATGTATACATTGTGCGTATTGATATAACACGACTGCATATATATATATATATATATATATATATATATATATATATATATATACTGGTATATACGTATGTATATACATGAGTATCAGATGTGTTGTAGGCTATCTGCTGCTGGTGCATGCTTGCATATATAGTGCAAGCAAAGCAGCATGGGTCCATGGAGAAGATTTGTTTAGTTAGTTGGCAAATCTTCCGCACAAGAAATTGATTCTGTAACGCATATAAGTTATAAGTATACACATCGTTCAATTGCTATATATCATGCATGAATCGAATAATTATATATACAGCATGATGATATGCGCCATATTTGCATGTATACATATATACATGTATACATATATATAATTATAATTATAATTATATAGAAGTAGTAGGGTGACTGAGAGTTCTGGTGCAGCAATTAAAAACCCATTAAAAACCCATTAAAAACCCATTAGTCACGCTCCAATGACGTCATCGGCCACGCCCCCTATTCATCGAGAGGTCATTAGCCACTGGTGCAGTAATTAAAAACCCATTAAGAAAGCAATTAGCTACTGGCGCAGCAATTAAGAAGAGGTGATTAAGATCTCGTTAATGATATGCCCTCGGGTAATGACTTTACGACCAGGTGATTAAGATCTTGATAATGACGCAGGTGTTACGCCCTCGACCAGGTGATTAAGAGCTCGTTAATGATGGCTTTACGACCAGGTGATTAAGATCTCGTTAATGACGCAGGTGTGTTGTGCCCTCGGGCAATGGTTTTATTACACACGATTAAAATCTCCCTACCCTCCCTCCTTCCCTTCCTTCATCCCCGCCTTCCCTCCCTCCCCTCCTCCCCGCCCTCCCCTCCTTCCATCCCTCCCCTCCTCCCCCCCTCCCTCCACACATTCTTGTAAATGTGTTCATTCGCAATTATTGAAACACTAAGAATTGATGAAAATTCGAACAATGTACACGCATGCAAATAACTATATATTATTATATATTATTATTATTATATATTAATATTATTATTATATATTTCTATATATTATTATTATTTTCCGTTTTAGTTAATTTCAGTTTTAGTTTATTTCAGTTTTCGTTAATTTCAGTTTTCGTTAATTTCAGTTTTCGTTAATTTCAGTTTTCGTTAATTTCAGTTTTCGTTAATTTCAGTTTTCGTTAATTTCAGTTTTCGTTAATTTCAGTTTTCGTTAATTTCAGTTTTCGTTAATTTCAGTTTTCATTAATTTCAGTTTTCGTTAATTTCAGTTTTCGTTAATTTCAGTTTTCGTTAATTTCAGTTTTCGTTAATTTCAGTTTTCGTTAATTTCAGTTTTCGTTAATTTTTTTCTTTCTTTAATTTTGTGACGGCTTTACGACCAGATGATTAAGATCTCGTTAATGACGCAGGTGTGTTGTGCCCTCGGGCAATGGTTTTATTACACACGATTAAAATCTCCCTACCCTCTCAAACACTGAAACGCTACGAATTGATGAAATTTGTGTTATTACAACTGTGATGGTTCAATTTTACCATTCCATGCTCTTAATTCTTACGCATTTCAACATCTCAATCTCACAAGTTCGACAATTCCTTATCTACTTAGTTACTCACTGACAAAATTTCAACACTTCAACAACTTTACACATACACATTTCTACTCTTATTTCTCAGTTCTTAATACTTGCATCTTTCAACATCTCAACCATGCAAATTCTACAATTCCTTACATACTTACTTACTTACTCACAAAATTTCTACATACCAAAGCTTTACACATATACAATTCTACTCTTATTTCTCAAATATTCATTCATTCCCTTCTTACTTCTTGCTTGTTTCAACATGTCAATCTCACAAGTTCTACAACTCCTTACATACTTACTTACTTACTTACTCACAAAATTTCTGCAATTCAACTACCTCGCACAATCCTGCACATGCTTGTCATTTCTTCAAACCTTCAATTCTTAATACTTGCATCTTTGAACATCTCAACCGGGCAAAGTCTGCAATTTCTGACCTGCTTACTTACTTAATCTGAAAATTTCAGAACTTCAACAGCTTTACACATGCACAATCCTCCAATTGTTTCTAATTTCTTCACACCTTCAGGTCTAAATACTTACACATTTCAACATCTCAACCGCACAAATGCTACAATTCCTGACCTGCTTACTTACTCAATCACAAAATTTCAGAACTTCAACAGCTTCGCACATACCCAAGCCTCCACATGTTTCTAATTTCTTCACTCCTTCAGTTCTAAATACTTACACATTTCAACATCTCAACCGTACAAATGCTACAATTCCTGACCTGCTTACTTACTCAATCACAAAATTTCAGAACTTCAACAGCTTCGCACATACCCAAGCCTCCAAATGTTTCTAATTTCTTCACTCCTTCAGTTCTAAATACTTACACATTTCAACATCTCAACCGCACAAATTCTACAATTCCTGACTTGCTTGCTTACTTACTTACAAAATTTCAACACTTCAACAGCTTTACACATACACAATCCAGCACTTGTTTCTCATTTCTTCAATTTTGCAGTTCTAAATACTTATATCTTTCAACATCTCAGCGCAAATTCTACAATTCCTCACCTGCTGACTTACTTACTTACTCACAAAATTTCCAAATACCAAATCTTTACACGCATACAATCATGCTCTAATTTCTAAAATATTCAATACTTCAATTCTTACTTCTTGCCTGTTTCAACATCTCAATCGCACAAATTCTATAATTCCTCATGTAGGCTACCTACTTACTTACTCACAAAATTTCCACATACAAACAGCCTTGCATATACACAATCATACTCTTATTTCTCAAATCTTCAATCCTGCAATTCTTACTTCTGGCATGTTTCAACTTCTAATCGCAAAAGTCTACATTTCCGCACACATTCGCTTACTTACTTACTTACTAACATTATTTTTACACCCAAACAGCTCTACATGTACACTTATTTCTCATTTCTTCACTCTTTCAACTCTTACGTCTTAAATGTTTCAATTCCACATTACTTACTTACTTACTTACTTACTTACTTACTTACTTACTTACTTACTTACTTACTTCATACACAGAACTCTTCACATGAAAACTTATTCAATTGGTCATCATTTCTTCAATTCTTCAACTCAAACTCTTAATATAAATTCTTGCAGGCTTCAATTCCACAATTCTGCAATTGCTCAATTACTCACTTACTTCTTGAAGTATCAAAAATTGTAGAGTGAGTTGTTGAACATTCGAAAGCGATACAATTTACTATCATGTCAAAATGAAAAGTATAGGCAGGGTTGTTCGTTTTATGATGTGAAGTGGCAGAGTTGAGGAAGCACAGGAGAAAAAGAAGGTTGAAAATTTCCCAGTGTCATCATTTTCTTCGCAAATTTTCTAAGCTCACACATTTTCTGACACGAAAAGTTTCTAAGTTGTAAAGTTTGCTCCATGTTCACAAATTTGTCTTCGCAAATTTTCTAAGACCATTCATTTTCTGACACGACAGTTTCTAAGTCCTAAAGTTTGCTCCATGTTCACAAATTTGTCTTCGCAAATTTTCTAAGTCCATTCATTTTCTGACACGAAAAGTTTCTAAGTCCGATAATTTCTTCTTTGGTCACAAATTTATCTTCGTATGATGTGTATGGGGAGTAGGAGGAGGTTGGGGAAGAGGACGAGTATGAGGAGGAGGAAGAGAAGGAAGAGGAGGAGAATATGGGTCTTAGAGGTATAAATTCAAAGTTTCTAAGTCCAAGCATTTTTTGACACGAAAAATTTCTAAGTCCGACAATTTCTTCCATGGCCAGAAATTTATCTTCGCATGAGGAGTATGATGTGGCTTCACATAGGTTGCCAACTTAGTAATTTTGAGTGCTACATTGGTGAATTCACAGAATGTCAGACGAGTATTTTGAAACATGTATGTGCAAAGCGATATTTGCATGGATTTCTAGTTGTGAAATGTCAAATGTTGAAGGAAACGAGTAACACTTAACACTCTACTCTGTTTCCATTACAATACTTTACTCTGCTTAGTACGGAATTGCAAATTTCGAATGCGTGAAATGGTAAAGTACACAACTCTTAGACACCACTCTTAATTCTTTTAGTTTGACAACATGCGTGCCAGTTAAGCTGAGTCATCACTTTATGCAAGAATGTCATTTTGCTATATAGTAAAGTGATGTAGGAGGAGGGGAGGGGTGTATTCACATAGTGGAACGGAATGCTTGAAATGAAGATGGGCAAGTTTCTTACACATAAAAAGCAGCATTCGTATGTATTTTCGTTTTGTAAGACGACCACAAGTTTAACTGAGTCATCAATTTGTGCAAAACGTGTGGGTTTGCATGAATAAAGAACCAAGGTTAGAAGATTCAGCAAGGTGAAGTATAGCACACCTTAAGCTAAATACACAGCTTTGCAGCCACATGCGCTGACACTTTAGCAGAAATTCTTGTGTGAAACAGTTAAAATTATAAGTCCCTCAAATTTTTTAACAAGTCAAAGCATGTGCATGCTTAGAAATGTGGTGACGGGCGACAAAGAGGCCCGTGCGGCGCAGGCGGCGGCGGCGTTACCAGCTTTGGTGGCGGCGGCGATTCTCACCTCAAAGAATGCTCGGATCAGATCGCAAGAATCGCCGCCGCCGCCGAAGCTGGAAACGCCGCCGCCACCTGCGCCGCACGGGCCTCTTTGTCGCCCGTCACCACATTTCTAAGCATGCACATGCTTTGACTTGGTAAAAAATTTGAGGGACTTATAATTTTAACTGTTTCACACAAGAATTTCTGCTAAAGTGTCAGCGCATGTGGCTGCAAAGCTGTGTATTTAGCTTAAGGTGTGCTATACTTCACCTTGCTGAATCTTCTAACCTTGGTTCTTTATTCATGCAAACCCACACGTTTTGCACAAATTGATGACTCAGTTAAACTTGTGGTCGTCTTACAAAACGAAAATACATACGAATGCTGCTTTTTATGTGTAAGAAACTTGCCCATCTTCATTTCAAGCATTCCGTTCCACTATGTGAATACACCCCTCCCCTCCTCCTACATCACTTTACTATATAGCAAAATGACATTCTTGCATAAAGTGATGACTCAGCTTAACTGGCACGCATGTTGTCAAACTAAAAGAATTAAGAGTGGTGTCTAAGAGGTGTGTACTTTACCATTTCACGCATTCGAAATTTGCAATTCCGTACTAAGCAGAGTAAAGTATTGTAATGGAAACAGAGTAGAGTGTTAAGTGTTACTCGTTTCCTTCAACATTTGACATTTCACAACTAGAAATCCATGCAAATATCGCTTTGCACATACATGTTTCAAAATACTCGTCTGACATTCTGTGAATTCACCAATGTAGCACTCAAAATTACTAAGTTGGCAACCTATGTGAAGCCACATCATACTCCTCATGCGAAGATAAATTTCTGGCCATGGAAGAAATTGTCGGACTTAGAAATTTTTCGTGTCAAAAAATGCTTGGACTTAGAAACTTTGAATTTATACCTCTAAGACCCATATTCTCCTCCTCTTCCTTCTCTTCCTCCTCCTCATACTCGTCCTCTTCCCCAACCTCCTCCTACTCCCCATACACATCATACGAAGATAAATTTGTGACCAAAGAAGAAATTATCGGACTTAGAAACTTTTCGTGTCAGAAAATGAATGGACTTAGAAAATTTGCGAAGACAAATTTGTGAACATGGAGCAAACTTTAGGACTTAGAAACTGTCGTGTCAGAAAATGAATGGTCTTAGAAAATTTGCGAAGACAAATTTGTGAACATGGAGCAAACTTTACAACTTAGAAACTTTTCGTGTCAGAAAATGTGTGAGCTTAGAAAATTTGCGAAGAAAATGATGACACTGGGAAATTTTCAACCTTCTTTTTCTCCTGTGCTTCCTCAACTCTGCCACTTCACATCATAAAACGAACAACCCTGCCTATACTTTTCATTTTGACATGATAGTAAATTGTATCGCTTTCGAATGTTCAACAACTCACTCTACAATTTTTGATACTTCAAGAAGTAAGTGAGTAATTGAGCAATTGTAGAATTGTGGAATTGAAGCCTGCAAGAATTTATATTAAGAGTTTGAGTTGAAGAATTGAAGAAATGATGACCAATTGAATAAGTTTTCATGTGAAGAGTTCTGTGTATGAAGTAAGTAAGTAAGTAAGTAAGTAAGTAAGTAAGTAAGTAAGTAAGTAAGTAAGTAAGTAATGTGGAATTGAAACATTTAAGACGTAAGAGTTGAAAGAGTGAAGAAATGAGAAATAAGTGTACATGTAGAGCTGTTTGGGTGTAAAAATAATGTTAGTAAGTAAGTAAGTAAGCGAATGTGTGCGGAAATGTAGACTTTTGCGATTAGAAGTTGAAACATGCCAGAAGTAAGAATTGCAGGATTGAAGATTTGAGAAATAAGAGTATGATTGTGTATATGCAAGGCTGTTTGTATGTGGAAATTTTGTGAGTAAGTAAGTAGGTAGCCTACATGAGGAATTATAGAATTTGTGCGATTGAGATGTTGAAACAGGCAAGAAGTAAGAATTGAAGTATTGAATATTTTAGAAATTAGAGCATGATTGTATGCGTGTAAAGATTTGGTATTTGGAAATTTTGTGAGTAAGTAAGTAAGTCAGCAGGTGAGGAATTGTAGAATTTGCGCTGAGATGTTGAAAGATATAAGTATTTAGAACTGCAAAATTGAAGAAATGAGAAACAAGTGCTGGATTGTGTATGTGTAAAGCTGTTGAAGTGTTGAAATTTTGTAAGTAAGTAAGCAAGCAAGTCAGGAATTGTAGAATTTGTGCGGTTGAGATGTTGAAATGTGTAAGTATTTAGAACTGAAGGAGTGAAGAAATTAGAAACATTTGGAGGCTTGGGTATGTGCGAAGCTGTTGAAGTTCTGAAATTTTGTGATTGAGTAAGTAAGCAGGTCAGGAATTGTAGCATTTGTACGGTTGAGATGTTGAAATGTGTAAGTATTTAGAACTGAAGGAGTGAAGAAATTAGAAACATGTGGAGGCTTGGGTATGTGCGAAGCTGTTGAAGTTCTGAAATTTTGTGATTGAGTAAGTAAGCAGGTCAGGAATTGTAGCATTTGTGCGGTTGAGATGTTGAAATGTGTAAGTATTTAGACCTGAAGGTGTGAAGAAATTAGAAACAATTGGAGGATTGTGCATGTGTAAAGCTGTTGAAGTTCTGAAATTTTCAGATTAAGTAAGTAAGCAGGTCAGAAATTGCAGACTTTGCCCGGTTGAGATGTTCAAAGATGCAAGTATTAAGAATTGAAGGTTTGAAGAAATGACAAGCATGTGCAGGATTGTGCGAGGTAGTTGAATTGCAGAAATTTTGTGAGTAAGTAAGTAAGTAAGTATGTAAGGAGTTGTAGAACTTGTGAGATTGACATGTTGAAACAAGCAAGAAGTAAGAAGGGAATGAATGAATATTTGAGAAATAAGAGTAGAATTGTATATGTGTAAAGCTTTGGTATGTAGAAATTTTGTGAGTAAGTAAGTAAGTATGTAAGGAATTGTAGAATTTGCATGGTTGAGATGTTGAAAGATGCAAGTATTAAGAACTGAGAAATAAGAGTAGAAATGTGTATGTGTAAAGTTGTTGAAGTGTTGAAATTTTGTCAGTGAGTAACTAAGTAGATAAGGAATTGTCGAACTTGTGAGATTGAGATGTTGAAATGCGTAAGAATTAAGAGCATGGAATGGTAAAATTGAACCATCACAGTTGTAATAACACAAATTTCATCAATTCGTAGCGTTTCAGTGTTTGAGAGGGTAGGGAGATTTTAATCGTGTGTAATAAAACCATTGCCCGAGGGCACAACACACCTGCGTCATTAACGAGATCTTAATCATCTGGTCGTAAAGCCGTCACAAAATTAAAGAAAGAAAAAAATTAACGAAAACTGAAATTAACGAAAACTGAAATTAACGAAAACTGAAATTAACGAAAACTGAAATTAACGAAAACTGAAATTAACGAAAACTGAAATTAATGAAAACTGAAATTAACGAAAACTGAAATTAACGAAAACTGAAATTAACGAAAACTGAAATTAACGAAAACTGAAATTAACGAAAACTGAAATTAACGAAAACTGAAATTAACGAAAACTGAAATTAACGAAAACTGAAATTAACGAAAACTGAAATAAACTAAAACTGAAATTAACTAAAACGGAAAATAATAATAATATATAGAAATATATAATAATAATATTAATATATAATAATAATAATATATAATAATATATAGTTATTTGCATGCGTGTACATTGTTCGAATTTTCATCAATTCTTAGTGTTTCAATAATTGCGAATGAACACATTTACAAGAATGTGTGGAGGGAGGGGGGGAGGAGGGGAGGGATGGAAGGAGGGGAGGGCGGGGAGGAGGGGAGGGAGGGAAGGCGGGGATGAAGGAAGGGAAGGAGGGAGGGTAGGGAGATTTTAATCGTGTGTAATAAAACCATTGCCCGAGGGCACAACACACCTGCGTCATTAACGAGATCTTAATCACCTGGTCGTAAAGCCATCATTAACGAGCTCTTAATCACCTGGTCGAGGGCGTAACACTTGCGTCATTATCAAGATCTTAATCACCTGGTCGTAAAGTCATTACCCGAGGGCATATCATTAACGAGATCTTAATCACCTCTTCTTAATTGCTGCGCCAGTAGCTAATTGCTTTCTTAATGGGTTTTTAATTACTGCACCAGTGGCTAATGACCTCTCGATGAATAGGGGGCGTGGCCGATGACGTCATTGGAGCGTGACTAATGGGTTTTTAATGGGTTTTTAATGGGTTTTTAATTGCTGCACCAGAACTCTCAGTCACCCTACTACTTATAGAACTGTCCGCTTTGTTTGGAGTGATGCATGCATGGAGGTGGAGAGGAGGAAGACTGGAGATCGACAACTCCTGTCTATATATAAATAATTATGTGTATACATATATGCATAATTATGTATATATATATATATATAATATGTATGTATGTATAATTATGTGTATTGCTTATAAGCTGTGAACTTTAAACCAATGACAACGAGCAAGAGAGAGAGAGACAGACAGAGAGAGAGAGAGAGACAGAGAGAGAGAGGGAGACAGAGAGAGAGAGAGAGAGAGAGAGAGAGAGAGAGAGAGAGAGAGAGAGAGAGACAGAGACAGAGACAGAGACAGAGACAGAGACAGAGACAGAGACAGAGACAGAGACAGAGACACACAGAGAGAGAGAGAGAGAGAGAGAGAGAGAGAGAGAAACTACGGAGAGAGAGAGAGAGAGAGAGAGAGAGAGAGAGAGAGAGAGACAGAGACAGAGAGAGAGAGAGACAGAGAGAGAGAGAGAGAGAGAGAGAGAGAGAGAGAGAGAGAGAGAGAGAGAGAGAGAGAGAGAGAGATCTGGTGGCTATACCGTTAGAACTGCAGCAGGAGCAGAGACTATATAAATTTGAATCAAGTTTCCATTGAATGCATGACTTCACTAACATCCATTTCGAAATTCTTGCCGCCATTTTGTTCGCCATATTGGTTTCCAGGCAGTGCTATATATGTCACATTGGTTTTATCACATGCCTTGGCCTCGAAAATGTTGATTTAAACCCTGAAATCATGATTTAGTTGCATATATGTCTTCACTTATGACCATTTTAAGATTTCGTCCGCCATTTTGTCCGCCATCTTAGTTTCCGTGCAATGCCACATATGTTACCTTGCTTCCATTGCATTCCTTGACCTCGAAAATGTTGATTTAGACCCTGAAATCATGATTCAACTGCATACATAACTTCACTTACAGCCATTTTAATATTCTGGCCGCCATTTTGTCCGCCATTTTGATTTTCTTGCAGTGCTACATATGTGTATTTGGTTCCATTGTATTCCTTGCACCATATAATCTTAATTTAGAGACTAAAATCGTGTTACTGTCACATACAATACTTTACTTATAGCCATTTGAAGCAACTGAACGCCATTTTATCCGCCATCTTGTTTTCCCATTGAACGGCCAAAAATCCAGCTTGCTAACCGCGATTTTCGTTTTCAGCAGGGTCAAATTAGTCTAGAAACACCGGTTAGCAAATTGTTACATGATTTGCTTCTAACAGTGATTTCTAGAGCCCTTTTAGAATTCCAAGCCTTGTCTAATATCATAATAAAATTATATGTTTATCACACTTATATATATATATATATATATATATATATATATATATATATATATATATATATATATATATATGTATGATAATGGAGGTGAATTAGTTCGCTAATTCAACAGCTGCTGCAGCCTGTTGTCGATTAGATGTCGACCGTTGAAGAAATCATGCGCTAAATGATTAGAGCTATTTATAGCACATGACGGCTGCGTCGATTGGTCTGCAGTATATATCTCTATGGCTGGCTAATATATGCAAAGAAAGGTATATGGTTATAGACCAGGGCTGAAAGACAGACAGACAGACAGACAGGCATGCAGGCAGGCAGGCAGACAGACAGACAGACAGACAGAAAAACATGTTGTAGCTGCTGAAAAACGTTTACGCAGACATATCGACCTGCGTTGTAAAAAAACCCAACATTTTCACGCATTTTAATTTATTTTGAGCACTTCCGGTCATCAAAAGACAAATTATTTAGTATACGAAAATAGCCCTAAATGCCCTCTACAGAATGGCATAGGCCTAATTTATTTCTATTAAAAAGTAAATTATGGATAAGTTATAATAGAAAAAACATGAAGATTTTATGAAAATAAAACACCTTTATATACATTTTAATTTATTTTGAGCACTTCCGGTTATCAAAAGACAACTCAACAGCATAGAAATGTAGCCCCACATTCCATCAATAGAATGGTATAATTTGTGTCTCTTCATATTAAAGAACGCAAAAGTTATAGTCGATATTCTAAGGGGAGGTGGTATCCACCCCCTCTGGTACCTTGGGTCTACATCGGGTGTAACTTTTGAACGGTATGGGGCATCATCAAAATTTTTAGCTCGAATTGTGTGCCAATGAACTCTCTACAGCTACCTAAAACGTCAACATTTTATTCCGAACACAACACGTTTGATTTGTGAAAAACCCAGGGGGGTGGATGCCACCCACCCCTTGGTAGCCCGAGGGTTAAACTCCATAATAAATCAAACACATGCGACGTGAAACTGGACAGTTCGAGAAACCAACAAGAAATAGCTCCTTTTGGAATTTTTAATTCGGTTATAGGGTTTCATCAGATTCTGTCCACACATCGCCGTTCTTTTCAAATTCTTTTCACTTTCTTGCTGTGTAATTTTCTTCCAATACTTTTTATTTGCAATTAACGTTCAGTCACATAATCTTTTTATTATTATTTGCTAATTCTGATCAAGCCTCGTGATTTTTTTTCTTTACGCTATATTAAATATGAATCGTTTTGCTTTGCGGTGTCATGAAACGGAGTATACCCCCCCTGAAAGCTATCCGGGGGGATGAATTAATCTATCCCCCGGGTGGAATTAACCGGTCTATACTATCCGGTGGGATAAACAATTCTATCCCCTTTTTTGAAAAAAGCGCACAATAAAAAAATTTAAGCTGTAATCAAAAATTTAAGTGACTCTAATTGTTTTAAGTGTCCTAAACAATGCTCAGATAAAGGCAACTCGAATTTATTTAGTGACTCTGAGTGCTCTTAGGTGTTTTAAATGTTTTAAGTGCTCTAAAAACAGGGCAAAACAAATTATCTAGTAGGAATAAACATACCTGTTAGTGTCATAATGTCATTGTTCAAAACAAAGCAGATGAAAATTAATTTGCCCAAAAAAATAAACGCGGAGGCGGGTTTTTGGCCTTTTTTTAATTTGGGGGGATACAATTAATACGGGGGATACTCTATTTCGTGACAGCGGCCGTCTTTCAATATCCACATATTTACTTCTCGTCGGAAACGATCGTAGTATTATAGTTATTGTTGGGTTCATTGGCCGTCTACGGGGTATGATTAATAGAATAAGGTCCCACTTTAGATGAAATAAACATAGATTTATTCAGAAGCGAGCATTATATACAGCGTAATAGACAAAACGTTACCGTCTAGTAGATACGAAGTCGAACAGACCAGAGAACTCAGTACGAACGACAGCACGGCAGACAAGGCTAACGGAGCCAAGGAAGACGGATGAACGGCCAGACCGCCAACAGGGCGAGACGGCGACGTAGAAGAAGAAACCCGCAGGTTCACTCGCATGACCACGAGGAAGAAACACCGCCAAACTGCTCAACAAGAGACAGGAACCACGCTCACCACAGACCACAACGGAAGGGACCTAATGCACGACCGCCGGCCCTTAAGTAGGCAACGTCCCTCCTACACACCCACGTGACCAAGTAAGAGAGAGAGTACGGAAGAGCAGAAGGGCCGTAGACATCTAATGGCTACATATCCCCCTCCCAAAAGCTTGAGGAGTCCTGAGGGGACGACGAAATAGAACAGTAAACGCTACGCCTACAAGTCCTCAACCGAAAGAATCGCCAAGCACTATATCGTTACAAGTTAACGTACTAAGCAATTCATGTATCGCAACAACTAACGCAGCACAAAACACTAAATAATGCATCATACGAAGCAAGCAACTGAGAGTTCATATAATTCAAGCAATTCAAAAGTTCGAATCATATATAGTAAAAAAAAAATTTGGACACAAAACGTGTATCAAAAATGAACCAAAAAGTATCTTTGGCCAAAGCCATATAAGACTAAACTAACAGAGTTAACCCCTCAGCTCATCACAGAACCGATTCAACAAACAAGAACCCCCAACTCTTTGAAGATTTTCACACTTTTTCTGGAAAGTGACTGACCGACGCTTGCATGACACCCACTGAAGTGTTCATGTCAACAATTTCCTTTGAAGATTTTCACACTTTTTCTGGAAAGTGACTGACCGACGCTTGCATGACACCCACTGAAGTGTTCATGTCAACCATTGTCTTTGATTTCTGACGATGACAGATGACTGAAGAAGAACGCAACAGAGAGTGTCTCTGTCACGCTCGAGGACGTCGATGACAGAATCCCTGCTGAGACCCCAATGACTAGGCCTCAACAGGATCCCAACAACGTCACTGCGACGGACGGCTGAGAATGTCTGGCAGAACATTTAACTTGCCAGGCCGATGTCGAATGTCGAGATTGTATTGTTCGAGTTCCAGACTCCATCGAAGGAGCTTCCTGTTTTTATTGGCCATCTGATGGATGAACTGCAGCGGCTTATGGTCCGTGTATACCAGGACGAGTGCCGACCCGAAGTACACACTGAAGGCCCGCAGCGCGACCATCAGAGCCAACGCCTCCTTTTCGATCGTCGAGTATCGGACTTCATGCGTCAGAAGCTTCCGGCTGATGTAGCAGATCGGATGTTCCAAGCCGTCGTGCATCTGAAACAAGCAGGCTCCCACACAGAATTGAGATGCGTCAACACCAACACAAAACTGTTTAGAAAAGTCAGGAGGTCTAAGAATAGGTCGAGAAGCAAGACGAGATTTCAAATCAACAAAGGCATTCTCTGCTTTCTCATTCCATCTAAAAGGAATCCCTTTCTTCGTTAATGCCGTAAGCGGCAAAGCAATGTCAGAGTAATGAGGTAAATAACGCTTATAATACCCCGCAAGACCAAGAAACGATTGCACCTGTTTCTTATTACTAGGTCTGGGAAAACGTAACACAGCCTCCACCTTCTTTACCCGTGGCTGTACACCATCCACTCCAATGTGGTGACCCAAAAAATCCACTTCCGCATTAGCAAAGACACATTTAGCTAAGTTCAAAGTCAAGCATGCATCTGCAATCCTACTCAACACCTTACGCAAGTGTATCAAATGATCAGACCATTCCAAACTGAAAATGATTATATCGTCCAGATACGCATCACAAAAATCATCCAATCCATTCAAAACTTTCGTAATCAACCTTGAAAATGAAGCAGGCGCATTTTTCAATCCGAAGCTCATGAATTTCCACTGGTAATGACCCTTCGGGGTTACAAAAGCAGTCAACGGGACTGAATCAGGATGCATTGGAATCTGCCAATACCCTTTGGTCATATCCAATTTTGTCAAATATCGGGATTTTCCCAGCCGATCAATTAAGACCTCCACCCGGGGCATCGGAAATGGATCCGCTACGGACAGACCGTTCAGTTTCCTGAAATCCGAACATAAGCGATCCGTACCGTCTGGCTTAGGAACCATGACAATCGGAGCCGCCCAAGGACTCTCAGATTCCTCTATGATCCCAGCCTTCAACAACTGTTCCACCTCTTTCTCCACCTTAGCCATCCGCTCAGGATTCAAACGATAAGGGGATTGTCGAACAGGACGAGCACCTTCGACCAATTCAATTCGATGTGACACCATATCAGTTTTACCCGGTAACGTACTAAACACATGTGCAAAGTCATGCAAAACATCACGTAATTCATCACGACATTCAGCAGACACATCACATTGTAAGACTTTATCCTCCAAAGTCAACTCAGTCACCTTCACATCTGCATTTACCAACAACACAGAAGCAACCACATCATCCTTCGGTACATCATGCAACACATCCGCACGATCCACATACCGCTTCATAAGATTCACATGTACCACTCGTTCTGTTTTCCTTCTATCCGGTGTACATACCAAATAGTCAACCGGACCCAGCCGACGCAACACCACATAAGGTCCACAATATTTGGCCTGTAAAGGTTTACCCACCAACGGAATCAACAAAAGGACTTTCTCGCCTTCTTCAAAAGTGACAGCCCTCGAATGCTTATCATACATTTGCTTTGACTTAGTCTTAGCAACAACAGCATTTTCACCAGCCATTTGCAACCCAACACGCATACGCTCACGCAATTGTAAGACATATTCAATCACATTCTTTCCAGACACTTCGTTCACAATATCTTTTGACAACCATGCCTCTTTCATCAACTGAAGCATACCTCGAACATCCCTACCATACATCAAGTCAAAAGCAGAAAACCCAGTACTCTGTACAGGAACTTCTCGATATGCAAACAACACCCAAGGGAGCATAGTATCCCACGAACCCGGATATGTTTCAGCCAATGCCTTCAACATATCTTTCATAGTACGATGGAAGCGTTCACAGGACGCATTCGTCTGTGGTCTATAAGGCCTAGTCTTCAATTGTAGAATACCACATTCATGCACAAACACTTGCATCAAATCAGACATGAATTCACTTCCACAATCAGACAGAATTTCTTTCGGAAAACCGAACATCGTAAACACATCACATAAACATTTCGCAACATCCTGTGCCGTATGGGTCTTCAAAGGAAAAGCAAATGGGAAATGCGATGCCAAATCAATCACCGTAAGTATAAATCTGTTACCCGTTAAGGCACAAACACTTAGGGGACCCACGATATCCATGGCGAGACGTTCAAACACTTCTTGCATAACAGGCACACTGACCATAGGCGCTCTATAATTCCTTGAACCTTTACCCAACCTCTGACAAACATCACATGAACGACAGTACTCACGTACATCCTTATTCACAAGTGGCCACCAGAAATGTTTTAACAGTCTGTCTAATGTCTTCTGTGTTCCCAGATGACCCGAAGCTGGTATATCATGTGCAACATGCAACATCTTCCTTCTCAATTGGCGTGGAACCACAATTTGTGACACACCTAACCCAAATGGAGTTAATTTATCGTCCCATCGACGCACCAACACACCTTCAACCAATGTATACGGTTGTACACTGTCATCGCCTGTCGATTTATTTTCCGCCAGCGCAAACAATGGAACCAAATCTGGACAATTTCTTTGCCTCATTATAAATTCAGATCTTGGAACACAGATCTCTGTCCAGTCGTAGTGAATACTTTCAGTCTGTGCAAATAAAGCTGCTAAATCACCGGGCTCTAACAGCGCTGGATCATTTGACACACCCAATAAATCACCCGTCAATAAAGTCCGATCGACCGACTCTGTACTATGACCCAGACTCGTCGCCTCCACGCGCGTCGGTTCAGTGCACACAGCGCTTATTGTCTCACTTCGTTCTGCTGCATATTGACGTGCTCTCGCTCTGGTCGTAATAGCCACATCAACAACATTACCAGCCAGCGCAATATCATTGCCGATTACCACTTGTACACCATTCAAAGGAAGGGAATCCATCATACAACAAAGAATTTCTCCTTTCACAAATGCACACTCCACATTCAATTTCACCAACGGGCGCTCCATAATTTGCCCAGATATACCGCGCAGAAGCCTGGTCTCATTTAAGTGTACAAAATCATGTTCATCCAACCATTCAGCAGAGACTAAAGATTGAAGTGCACCTGAGTCTCTCAGAAAATTACCAGCCTTGCGTTCATGCATATCATTAATGACACACCCATTCACACAGAAAGGAGCATACATTTTATCGACATTTTCAATAGGCTTCTGAAAACTCTGTTCCTTAACAGGTGCCGACAAAGTTTGTACTAAACCCACGGGTTTCGGACCCCTCCAATTTTCAATGTCAGGCCCCTCCTTTCTTTGTAATTTCCGGCATTGGGACCGAACGTGCCCAGAAATTTTGCAGTACGAACACGTGACCTGCTCCCCAAATCCATCTACGTCATCATTTTGACGACTAGGCTGTTTAAACCCATACGTCCCTCTTTGAGGCGAACGCTTACACCATTTTGAATCATGGCGCACACCTTCCTTGTGCCCAGAGCCCCGACGCTCCCACACATCTTTCTTCTCACTATCTTCAGATGAGAATCGATTTGTACGCTCAGAAAAATTCCTTTGGAATCCCCCAGCATAATTACTCGGCCCCTGTTTATACAAAACAGCGTATTCATCTGCCATTCGTGCAGCACTCGCTACACTCTCAGGACTTTTATCCAAAAGCCACCTGTGTACTTCTAGCGGTAACGCCTGTACAAATTGCTCCATCTGTATGACCTCTTTAAATTTAGCCAAATCATCCCACGAATTTGTACCCTCTATCCAACGCTGAAAAGGGATCTGCATACGATAGGCATAATTTGCAAAAGTCTCCCGTGGTTCTTTTTTCATCTCCCTAAATTTCTTCCGATAGAATTCAGGAATCCGTTCATAAGCAGTGAGGAGCGCAGTTTTAACAATAGCATAATCAACACAATCATCCAGAGACAAAGACGCAAATACTTTTGCCGCCTTTCCCGACAGTTGTGGCTGTAAAAGGGATGACCATTTTTCCATCGGAATCTTATGCAATGCCATCGCCTGTTCGAATGCCGCAAAATAATGTTCAATATCTGAGGGGTCAAATTTAGGAACAAATTTCATTGCCGCCCCAAAACGAAAATCCTCCTTGGTCTGTACAGGTCGTTCTGTCACACCTCCTAATTCTACTCTCCTCATTTCCATATCCAATTTCTGTCTTTCGACATCCAAATTCATCCTTTTCTCCTCCATGTCAAATCTTCGTTTCGTTTCCTCAGCCTCAGCTGCCATTTTCATTTTCTCTCGCTCTACCTCAGCTGACATTCTCATTTTCTTCTCCTCTGCCTCAGCTGCCATTCTCATTTTCTCTTTCTCCATTTCCCACTCAAATTCTCTGTCCTCTTTAAATTTCAGGCGCTCCATTTCGACGGCCTCTCGCTTCGCTTGTGCCCGAAGTTTCCACTCCTCACTTCCGTGTTTAGGCGACAACGCTTTTCTAGCCAACTTCTGTAATTGAGGTTTCGATAAACCTTTAACGTCCTCACCCAACGTCGCACAATATTGTCTCAATTCCTCAACCGGCAAATCCACTATCTCGTCCCAGTCAAGAAGATTACCTTCCGCCGTCGACGCCATAGTAGTCTAACTGCGCAGACCAACAAACCAAAATTTTCCCAAAATTCCACCAAAAAGAAAGGCGAACGACAGTCCACTTCAAGACCGTCACACGTGCGAAACGCACAAAATTTCGGCCTCCAACTCAAAACAATAGCCCAGGCCCCCACAAAACGAAATGCGACTTCGCAAAATTTCCGAAAAATACGGCAAAATTCACCAAAATTCCTGTGAAACACACGGAACAAAATTTCCAAAATTTGCCAACGGAATTACGCAAAAAACCGGTCAAAAGAACGGAGGGCCCCCATATGTTGGGTTCATTGGCCGTCTACGGGGTATGATTAATAGAGTAAGGTCCCACTTTAGATGAAATAAACATAGATTTATTCAGAAGCGAGCATTATATACAGCGTAATAGACAAAACGTTACCGTCTAGTAGATACGAAGTCGAACAGACCAGAGAACTCAGTACGAACGACAGCACGGCAGACAAGGCTAACGGAGCCAAGGAAGACGGATGAACGGCCAGACCGCCAACAGGGCGAGACGGCGACGTAGAAGAAGAAACCCGCAGGTTCACTCGCATGACCACGAGGAAGAAACACCGCCAAACTGCTCAACAAGAGACAGGAACCACGCTCACCACAGACCACAACGGAAGGGACCTAATGCACGACCGCCGGCCCTTAAGTAGGCAACGTCCCTCCTACACACCCACGTGACCAAGTAAGAGAGAGAGTACGGAAGAGCAGAAGGGCCGTAGACATCTAATGGCTACATTATAAATATAGAAGGCTATGCGCATGCGCGTTAACGTATAATTTATAGCAACCGCTTTAATCGGCGAATAAGTAAAAGCTTTGCGCCTGCTAATGAATGAATGAATGAATGAATGGATGAATGAACTTGTTTATTGCACACACACAAGTCAAATAGTATAAACATGCCTCAATAAACATAGTGCAATGAGTTCCATACAAGACGAAGACCTATTCGGAGAATACTTATTCGTGGAATATAGCCTCTATACGACTATAGATTAGTGTACGCCAATCACATAACTAACGCCTGAGGAATTTATATGCTCAAAGCCTGTTTTTGGACGTGTATACACGATTTCCCCAGGAAAGGGATTAAAGTTCGGGGATTTGGGGAGTAACATTGAGGTAGCAATGTTTGGTCTATGCATGCGACATAATTCAATTGAAGTCCCTGTTTCAGTTCGAGACCATGCATCGTTGGAGCGAGATTGATGAAAATATTCTTGTTTAAATTGGAGCTGTAGCAGAAGTATTAATAGCGGTCTCGGTTCCTGTTTTCGAGTGAGTGAGTATACATATATAGGGAGGTCGTTGTAGCTAATTAATGTACTAATAGACGCTTAGACGCTTATTAAGGTGATAGGCGCCTTGACAATAATATTGGTATATATATATGTATATATATATATATGAGATAGCTTTGACTAATAATAG
>CATKHU010000182.1:0-25000 GCA_949752735.1 Lumbricus terrestris
TCAACCTTCCAATCGGCAGATGGCGTTTGTAAAATGATAGTATGACGTCATGATGCCGTCATGGGTGCCCTAGTTACTGTTGATGGTTAATATTCTCTGTAATAACAACTTATGATCATCCGTCATGACATGAATTATTGCAATCATCCTGTGTTGTGCTAGTTTTATATAAAAAACGAAGATTATTCATTCAATCAATCAATCAACCAATCAATCATATAAATTTGATTATTACAATTATTCACAATTATTGAGTTTGAATCTCGTTGACCTGAATCTCGGTTTCGCTAGCTTTGCATAGCATTTCTTACATTGCAAAACACATCCTTATATTACAATAAACAAACATTCTTAGTTGGGGTTTCATCCCTCATCCAATCGCTGAATGAAGATTTATTTCCTCGTGGCGGCCACGCTGAGATCACCTCCGAATAACTAGCATAAGCTTACTGTAGGAGGCGCTATATAAATTCTGACATACTATTCGAAGCGAGAAATGCATTTAGGTTAAGATGATCAACGCCAGGTGGCGCGAGTGTTTTTATAACGACATCTACCAGATGTGTAGCCTCAGCAAAACATATATAGCCCTTGATTGACGACAACAACAACTGGTTTCAGCCGCCTTCGACATTATATATACATGTTTATATATATAAACACAAAACATATATATATATAGCCATAGTATATGTATACAATTATAATAATATACACATAATTATAGTGCAAGTTTTATTGCCATGAGTGTGTGCGGGACCAGAGCGTACAATTATCCAAAACAGATTATTTGGTTATAATTAGATCCATCCATCCGTCTATCCATCCGTCGATCCGTCCGTCCGTCCGTCCATCCATCCATCCATCCATCCATCCATCCATCCATCCATCCATCCATCCATCCATCCATCCATCCATCCATCCATCCATCCATCCATCCATCCATCCATCCATCCATCCATCCATCCATCCATCCATCCATCCATCCATCCATCCATCCATTTGTCCATCCATTTATCCATCCATCCGTCCATCCATCTATCCATCCATCCATCCATCCATCCATCCATCCATCCATCCATCTATCAATGTATATATAAACTTAATATATAAAATATGTTATCATGGGTATATCATGTATGCAGACTCACACACCGCATGCGCACACACGCACACACACGCACACACACACACACACACACATATATATACACACACACACACATATATATATATATGAAATTATGTACACACATACATGTATATGTATATTATGATAAATTTTAGATAAATATGTGGCTGTGTTTAATTGCGATTCCACGACATGATAAATAATTATTCGAATAATTACATGCATTCATATTATAATTATAATTATGTTACTTTTTCGCACGTATACTGTACATGTATATCTGTGTCTGACTGCTGAAGAGATATACAATGTATGCTATATACTGTATAGTGTATAAGCTTAGTGTGTTATAGGTCGCGTCTGTTTATTTACAGCCGTGCGCCGTGTTGCACAGTCTGCAATAATAATAATAATCACACAACACGATGTGTATACGTAGCTGGAGGGCGCACCTGCGGAGGGGGGAAGCCTTAGGTTGCATTTACCTGCGACTGCTGAGGCTGGTGGGTTCGTTTCATTTAGGTCAGCTACTGATGCAGGAATGGTGGATGGAGTGAGAGAGGGAAGGAGAGAGATGCTAAGCTACTCTGTGCTTCGTTGGATTTGATTATACGAAGGATGTTGGATTAGCGAGAACGACGCCGAAGCGAATTTCTTTCGTGCTTCTGATTCCTCGCATGCAGGCGCTTTGGATATTTATGCTTACCCTGCGACGTGCAGTTTGTACTTTTGCTTGCGTTGGTTATTCGTGGTGAGGTGATTTCGCATTGCGCGGGGTAATGTAGAATGGAGTAATTTATGTTTGATGTGCTAGGTCAAGTGAGGTAAGGAATTGCAGTGTGATGTCGTGTCACATGCGAGGATGTAATGTATCTAATGTGTGGTCGAGTCCGACGATTCCATCAAAGCGAGGTATACTTGCTTAGACTAGGTAGTTTGAGCGATAGCCGATAGGTAAATATGACGACATATTAACATTATAAGCAGGGCTTAAAGTGTGCCTGGACGTTCATGGACGGCGTCCATGCACTTGTTTTAAAATCGAAACGCCGTCCTGCCACTTATTGGCCAGCAAGCCTGAAAATGTTAGAGGCGTCCAGGCACTTCTTTTGGAAAGGTAAGGGGCGTCCAGGCACTTATTTTTCCACACTTTATGCACTGATTATAAGGTGATGTGCGAATAGATTGAGGTTGTTAATAATAAAAGGAATTCAATGTAAGCTAGGGTTTGGCTTGGTAAAGTAATTCAAAACAAGGAAATACATTGCAAAATGCAATGCAAGGCAATTGTGATTTCTACTGCATATAACACCAATTATCATCATCATCATCATCACCGTCATAATCGTCGTCATCTTCATCGTCGTCGTCGTTGTCGTAGTCATCACAATCGTCGCCATCACCATCATCATCATCATCATCGTCGTCGTCGTCGTCGTCGTCGTCGTCGTAGTCGTCGTCGTCGTCATCATCATCATTAGTTCGGCACAACATAATGCGCTTTAGAGGTTTTAATCGACTTGCGAGAATTTTGTAGTTATAATTTGTCGCTTTAAAAAACGTTAACATTTGTCTAAAAGACATCTTTTGGGGAAATCTTTGGGTATAAATTCAGGAAGCTTACACAGATTGCAAGTAGACCTGTCTAACGCAGTAAGTCTTATATACTTGATGATTTTACTGCTATTAGTATTCACGTGATGAAAGACATTTCGTAAGAGACCCGCCGTATTTCTCATTAATGTGCAATAAATAATAATTATTTGAAAGCAAGTGAGTTATAGATAAAAGAACAGGAAATCGTTTAAAAAGGTGTTGAAGCAGTTGACTTTTTCACTTAGCCTTACAAGTCAGTGGACTTGTGGGGCACAACACATAAAAAAAAACCCAGCATCTCTTAAGACCATTTCCAATTTACATTACACTACACGCTCGTCGCGCGCTATCCGCCAACACGCTGCTTGCTAATGCGCGTCCATATCCACTCAAAGGCTTTGACATCGGCGGCCTACCATCTGCCTGCAGCCACCGACCGGTCGACCGACCGACCTCGCAAAGCCGATAAGTCATCGGCCGCACGAGCCTATACGTACCCACCTACCTACTACCTGCCGCCACCAACGTCTTTCATCTGTACACGACACAAAACCTCTTACAGCTTCAACGTTTCGACAATATTACTTCATAAATGCGAATAGGCAAACAGTGCATGGTATAGAAAACAGCGGTCGACAGTCACGCTTTGGCGGTCGAGAAGGCCTTACCCAATCTTACAGGTGAGTCTCTGTCGTGGGGGAAGAGGTAGTGGGGTAAACTACAGCTGAATCTTCTGTGTAGGCCACTACCTCAGCCTATGTACATGTGCATGTGTATGTTTATGTGCACTTTGGTCACCAGCGCACGCGCAATGATGGCGTAGGGGAATTATATTCTTATCTACTTGAGTTGAGGTCAGAATGTGAAACCGCCGTTTTCGATTTTAGACTTGTAGGCTATTATAGTGGGCATATTATGAGATCTTATTGCGGTTAGTTAGCGCTGCTTGTGGCTTTGCGAGGATTTGAAGAAGTGAAGGAGTTTTTTGTCTGCTTGTTTTCAGAGTCTTTGCTTGTGGCGTAGGCTACATTGAATGCTTAACGCGTCGGAAATGTAGGTCAGAGAAAAGATCGCAAGCTACAGCTTGAGGTTGGTCGTCTGGTTGTTTATTTGTTCATGGTAGTTCCTCCGCCGCTCTCGGTCGGTCGGGCTGTAGGGCGGGATTTCTCTTGCTATCTTAGCTAGCCTACATTCGTTCGTTTATACTTATCGTCAGTCAGTCAGTCAGTCAGTCAGTTATTCATTCATTCAGTCAGTCAGTCATTCATTCATTCAGTCAGTCAGTCAATCAGTATGTCAGGCAGTCAGTCAATTTAGTCAGCCAGCCAGTAAGCCAAGGGACAGTTAGACAGTCAGCTCAGTCAATCAGTCAACCATCTAGTCAGTCAGTTATTGAGTCAGTCCGTTAGTCAGTCAATCAGTCGGTCAGCCAGTCAGTCAATCAGTCAGTCGGTCAGGCAGTCAGTCAATCAGTCAGTCAGTTAGTCAGCCAGTCAGTCAGTTAGTCAGCCAGTCAGGCAGTCAGCCAGCCAGTCATTCATTTTATTGTTGCATTCGTTCAACCAGTCAGCAAGCCATGCAGCCAGTCAATTATCCGCCCATCCACATCCATTCAACCTTCCGTCCAACCAACCAACCAGCCACCCGGTAAGTCAGCCTGTAAATTAGCCAGCCAGTCAGCACGTGCTTTTCCAGCAGAGCTAAAAGCAACATTGCTGGATAGTAATCCAAAAGCACCGAGATAGAGGCAATCGTAAATTAGTCCCGACAGAGCGAAAAACCGAAGCGTGCACACAATCTCAGTCTCCCTTAATCACTTCATCTGGCAGTTCTGCAAATCCGAGCCACCCATCTCTGATGGAGCACACCGACCCTTGCCAAACACCCACCAATGTACCACCATCCATCCCTGCGAACCAGCCACCCGTTCATTCCAAGAATATAATCTCCCAATTTTTCTCCTAAACCCCCACCGCTCCAGGTTTTGCCTATACTCTCATTTCTCAAAGGTATATGTGACCTGCTACAGGCCTAGGTATCCTTAAACTCACCCTCCTTCTCAATCCTCACTACCATCCTCTTCAAATCGTCTTCCCTTCCCTACTCTCCCTTCCTCCATTTCCAAAGCGGTGTCCCTCTTCCAGTATCCATTGGCTTACAATCTTCCTCTCACCCGAAAGATCCTAAAGATTTCCTTCCCGTTGCTCACCTCTATGGGTCTATGGCCTGCCCTCGGTCTCAACACAAAACGTTCTATAAATTGTTTCGACTCAAGCAGTGAATACACTCTGCCTGCAGTGCCAGTCCCAAGCCTGGATACAGGATGAGGGCGACACCAATGATTTTGTGATCACACATGTGAAACTACTGCAACGACCACTGAATCCATTTGATCCCATCCTTAGGGGTCTACCTCGACCCTGCCACAAAGAGTATCCCTACGTCATCTCTTCAATGGCCTCCATCGACGCCTCTCACCACAAACCGATCCATTCTCCATGCCCCATTCTCCATTCTCCATTCTCCATTCTCCATTCAAACAATTCTCCATTCCCCATTCTCTTTTCTCCCCATTCTCCATTCCCCATTCTCCCAATTCTCCATTCTCCCCATTCTCCCCATTCTCCATTCTCACAATTCTACATTCTCCCCATTCTCCATTCTCCCAATTCTCCATTCCCAATTCTCCATTCTCGTCAGTTGTTGCTGTTATATAAAGAACGATCAATGTCACCCTCCTTCTTTCTAAAAACCTGGGACTGGCACGCCAAAATACCAGCAGCGGCAGAGTTTTCATTCTTACTCCGACGATAGTCTATAATTATGTCCTTAATTCCCCATTGCCATTGGCTACGCACTCTGTTACCCACCAAGAAAGTCTCCCCTACCTCTCACCCCCTCCAATCCCTCTGGGGGCTTCCGTCCTCAGCCCAGCGCTTCATTGCATCGCTGTTGGTCTTATCAGCCACCGTCAGTCGAATCTATCCGACTAATAAAAATGACCGAAGAGTCTATCTCTGTCTGTCTGTCTGCCTCTCTCTCTCTCTCTATGTATCTCTGTCTCTATGTCTCTGTCGCTGTCTCTTTCTCTGTGTCTGTATCTGTCTTTCTCTGGTCTCTCTGATCGTAGACTTTGAGTTGAGCCGACGACGACGACGACGACGACGACGAAGACGAAGAAGACATTTAATATTAAGCCGATGAAAAATACTCTGCTATAGCATGTCGTACGATCGACACACAAGTACACACACTCGCACACATACACATACACATACGCACGCGCGCACACATGCACACAGACATACAGACACGTACGTATGCACATGTACGTACGCACGTACGCACGCACGCACGCACGTACGTACGCACGCACGTATGTACGCATGCTTTTATGTAGGTAGGCTTTGTATAATATGTATTGGGCGAATATTATGTACGACAGTCACTACGACTCGTTCTTATAAGTTCTATTGTCGGCCTAGTAAAGACGGAATATTACCTTATAAATAATAATACCCAACGTTGAGCCAGGTTCTCTGTTATTTTCTCTGCCAATGTCCTACTTTCGAGCCTTTAAAATTTATGGCCTAGTAATTGGCCTAATAAATAATGGGTCTAAGCGAAGCCAAGGATCCGGCGACCTAATTCGATCAGTCTACAGAACGCTTGCTGTCAGTTTCTAGAATAAAATTAATGCATATCACTTGGACAAAAGAAAGACACACATGGAGTGACAGACAGACAATCAGACAGACAGACAGACGGACGGACGGACGGACACACAGACATACACACAGATAGAGACACACAGACATACACACAGACAGACACACAGACATACACACAGATAGAGACACACAGACATACACACAGATAGAGACACACAGACAGACACACAGACAGACACACAGATAGACACACACAGACAGCAGACGGACAGACGAACGGACGGACGGGCACACAGACACACAGACAGACAGACAGAATATATAAATATTATATTCATGAACATGAAAGATAAAAGAAGGAATGGGTGTGTTTGCTTCCATGTCGTCAGTTTAATTAAAATAATATTATGATCGGAAGTCAGATAATTTAAATGAAATCTGTTAAATTCATAGAATTGTCTACAACGGCGAAACCTCCCTTGGTCCGTTCGTATACCACATACATTACCCAACCTCACCTTACATAGATTTCCTTACTTTACTTTCGATCCATACCTTACCAATGTGCCACTTATAACCTCACCTTTAGTACTGTGCGTTACTTTGCATACCCTACCTTACATAAATGCCCCACATTTCTCATCTTACCTTCCGTATTTGTCTTACCTCAAGCTACTTATATACCTTACCAGTGCCTAAAGTGTGGGAAAAGAAGTGCCTGGACGCCCCTTACCTCTCTAAAGGAAGTGCCTGGACGCCCCTTACCTTTCCAGTCTGTGCTCGCCAATAAGTGGCTGGACGGCGTTCAGATTTTAAAACAAGTGCATGGACGCCGTCCATGACCGTTCAGGCGCACTTTAAGCCCTGTACCTTACGCTACTTACCTTAGCTTTCCATCTTCCATACCTTTGCGTACCCTGCCTTTTAATCTTTACCTTAACATACCTCACCTCACCGTCTTCACCTTTACCCATCTTACCTACCTTATCTTTGCATACATCACCTTACCATCTTTAACATTGCATACCTTATCTTACCATCTTTAACATTGCATACCTTATCTTACCATCTTTAACTTTGCATACCTTGCCCTACCTACTTCACTCTTACCTTTTTTATCTTTGCATTCCTGCAGACATTGCATTTTTCACCTTTGCATACCTTACCGTATCTTCTTTATATCTTTGCATACATTAACTTTACATCTTTAACATGACATACCTTACATTATCATCTTTACCTTTGAATACCTTACCTTCTGTACCACACTTTCTATTACATAGATACTGTTAGTGATAAACTTTTCTGATGGCGTTTCCTCTATTTTTCCAGAATCTATACGGATGTGCAGATGTTGAAAGATGTCCTAGAAATCTTTTCGTTCCAAGTTTCTCCTTTCGTCTACCATGAAACTCTTTCCACTGGAAATCGACGCAGATTGGATGACGTCAGAGATCATCGACTGACGTCAGAGCTTATCAAGTGACGTCAAGTATGATCACTGTGACGCCAGAGCAACTGACAGATAGCACAACTTGAAGCAACTTCTCTCCGTAGATGATCCTGACGCTTCCAACCAACCCTCGCGGGGAGGATCAACAATTCTAAGACTTCAATTCTGATTCCCTTCCAGTGTTCATCGTTTCTGTGAAAAGATTTATTTATTTAATGACCGGTGAAATAATTATACTTGCATACGTGTCGGGGGACTACTCTGAAAAGTTGGATTTCAATCTGAGTTGAAATTTCTTACGATCCGTAAACGTGGTACAGGATGCGGTGAATCTCTGGAGTCCGGAGGAGATGCTACCGACTGAAGTAGTTGATAGATGTGTTCTAATTCTGTCGCAGGAAATGCGGAGAAACAAACTCGGTGAAAATCTAGTCACGAACTGTCCGACTGATTGACAGATTGATTGACAGATTGATTGACAGATTAATTGAGAGATTGATTGACACATTGACTGATAGAACATCAGGAATCCAATTTCCCATTCGTTCTTTCTTGTTTTCTTTGAAGCGCTGCGTGCAACCGGTTGATCTAGAATGTCGGAAGTAAGACCTTCTTCACAGGAAGGTCAGAAGAGACTCTCGGGACTCTGCTACGACAACACGGTCATCGACAGGAAGGGTAGAATTCGTAAACTGAAACCTCCCGTGCCGATTAAACCAATTGGGCTGTCGACCAAACCGATAATTTTGAAAGACTTCCCCGGTCAAAGACAAAACTCTCAGCACCAAAACAACGACGCCTTGAAGACGGAGTCTAACAATCTCAACGCAAGAAACAGCCTCATCCTCGAACTGAACGCCAACGAAACGGCGAAGGTCCAGGGTGAGCATAGGAGTGGCGGTGAGGTTCTCGACAACGATGCAAACCAATCCGGATGTACTGAACCAATCTGGAAGGAGAGACCAGGCGCCAAGCAAACCGTCAAGCCTGAGATTCGCACAGAGGCAGTAACAACAGCCGAGGAGTTAAAGGTCACTCGCGATAGACCGGAAGCGTTCACCAACCGGTTGGATATCATCACAGACGTTGATAACTACAAGCAGGTGCTTGTGAAGAGCGCACAGTTGAAGTTTAAGGTCCAAAAGATTCGCAAACACAAAATCGATAGAATAGAGGATGGGGTTGTTGCTGCCGCCACATTTCCTACAGCTGCAGATGCTGATGATACAGATAGACACCTACCTCAGCAACATCCCGAGCAGGAACCGAACCGTAACGTTTATGAACTCGCGCTGGAAGCCTTAGAGGATGACGACGACGACGATGAAGATGACGATGACGATGACGAGGAAGATGGAGGTCACATCAGTCGCCGAAGCGAAAGTCCTGACACTTTGGTTGAGCGGATACTGGAAGATATGGGCGACGATGGAGTCGTTACAGACTTCGACGGTGAGACGATTCCGGAGAAGCCGCGGAGAAGGAAGCTGCTGTACAATCGAGAGAAGTCCTTCTCTGATGAGATTCTCGAGCGATTTGGAGAGACGACGACGACGACGACGACGACGCAGGAAGCGAAGTCACCAGATGTTGCTCCCCACATAGCCATGAACTTCAAAAGCTACGAGAGATCCACAGCCAACATCACCACCACCATCATCAGCAGCAGTGGCAGCACAAAGCGTAACGGAATGGATGATGGAGATGCGATATGGGTCCAATCCGATCAATCGCAACGCGCGGGAAAGGTTCGTGGACACTCTGATCTGTCTTCCGCAGCGGCTGCGGCAGTTATTCGACTGGATCGGTACATCATCGATCAGGAACCAGTCGATGATGTGGAACCAGTGACTGGTCACGTGGAACGAGAGGTCAATGATGCAGAACCAAATATCACTCTGGTGGAACCGAGGATCAGTGACGACGACACAAGGATCATCAGTTGCGAGGAGCCGAAGCTGCATGTAAATCACGAGGATGTAAGGATCAGCCACGTGGAACCAATGAATAGTCAAGTGAATCCAGAGATCAGTCAAGCAGATCAAGAGAACCCCAAACCGGAATCGTCCTCTAGCCAATCCGTGGAAATACCTTCGGATGTTGAGAACCAGTCAAGCGTCGTCGATGCCCAAACCTTCGAGAATCTTTCGCCGGTTGCTGTTCAGCCAACCGAGACGGCGATCCAGTTGACTGACCCGCGGCGGCTCGTCCGCGAGAGAAGTCCGGAGGAGATCTTCGAGGAGATCGTGGAATCGATGCGGGACATGGAGGGAGACTACGAGGGCGATCCCCTCTTCTTCGATTGGCCTCAGTTCTTCCCGACGCCACGAAAGACTCCGGAAAGCATTCGGGGATTCAAAACAATTGGAACTCATCCAGTTCCGATTGATTACTCCGTGGAGAACGATTGGCTGTCCTTCTTCTACTGCAATAGAGTCGACGGTGGTTCAGCCGCAGCCACTCCACCTCAGAGGCGTGCCTCTCAAGGCAACCAGGCTTCAAACTTCACGAGTCCTCCTGCCGCAGAAGGTGTTGGTATCTTCATGAACGCCAGTCTGTCGGCGTCCACTTCTTGGATGGCTCGACCCGTTAATGATACTTTCCCGCGGACTAATTCTGCTGGAAGGTCGGAGGAGCATGGTTACGCAAGTCAGGTTCTGCGTCAACCGGAAGAAGTGTCCTTGAAGTCGACAGAAGCAACAGATGTTGCGATTCAGTCTGTCGAAGGACTCGGCTCTAGGTCTTCAAGATCGGAGGAACAGATGGATTTAACAACCGGGTCTGGACGTTCAAGCTCCATAACACAGAGCAGCCAACCAGATCTCTTACGAGGTCCAACTTCTTCCCGTCCAACAACCAGCGGTCAATCATCCACAGAAACTCTCTTAGCGTTTCCGAGAGACTCCATAGAGACTCACGAAGATAATTTCCACGCAGAAGTCGACGTACCGCAGTCTACACGAAGTTCTCAAACCGTCTTGCAAACGACTGTTTACCGGAACTTAGAAAACGACATGGAATCGCGACCCGTAACCGGAGAAGAGCAACAGATAAAGCTATTAGACACAGACACCAAGTCTGTACCCAAATCTTTGCACAAATCTTTACCCGAAGCTTTACCCAAGTCTTTACCTGAATCGTTACCCGAATCTTTACCAGAATATGTACCCAAAATTTTACCCAAATCTTTGCCCAAATCTTTACCCGAATCTTTACCCGAATCTGTACCCAAATCTTTACCCGAATCTTTACCCGAATCTGTACCCGAATCATTACCCGAATTTGTGTTCAAATCTTTACCCGAAACTTTACCCAAATCTTTACCCGAATTTTTACCCGCTGAAAATACCGAGACATTAGCAGCCATAGAGAAATCTCCAGAATTAATCTGGAAGCCTAACTCTCTGCGGCCAGTTGAAAAACCGTTGGAGGTTCTTTTAAATGGAACTCAGATCGACTCCACAAAAGATGAAGATCCAACCGAGATACTGTTCGCTGCCTTAGACGCCGCATTCGCCCGAAGCGTTGTCGCTCCCACAGAAGTTAAGTCCCGGATGGAAAAAGACATTGACTCGGGCGATGACACTGACGGCACCTTGACGCCAACGGATGACGTAAGTCATGCAATACTTGCGCAGAGCCATCGTGACACTGCAACGAGTAAAGAACTCTTGGGGTCAGAACTAGGCGACGCCCCAGACGATACAACAGAGCCAGTCAACGAGATACTCGAGGACGAGAAAGTCAGCGAAGCAAGACTTGAAGAATCTGTCGATTTGGAGAGAGATCTGGCAGAGTCCAAACAACTGGAGAGTGAGACGGAAAGGATCCACAGCGATGTGGAAACAGTTGTGGAAGAAGATAAACGCTTGACTGAGCCTGAAATCGCTGAGTCGTCACCCACCACTGAATCCAGTTTCAGAGTTGAATCGAATCGAATTGACGACTCAATGCACCCAGAGGAGAGCACCACAGAAACTGACGATGATGTTCTGGAAACTCATGGAGTCAGTGAATCGGAAAAACCATCTTCTCCAGGAGCTTCAGACGATGTTGCAGAGACGGAAACCGACATCCATCAGGCGGTTGCAAATCGTCCTACCGTCGATCCAGTCACGGTTCATCAGCCACATCCACCGAAGCGTGTCGTCAAGGTCCTTTCGGACGAGGTAACGACCCAGACGGTCCTTCTGAAGATCGCCTGGCCATCCGCGAAGCTCAGGGATCGCAGCCGGGACCGCTCGGAACAACCCTTCCGTGAACTCCAGCTACGTCGGACGATACGCATGACTGAACCCGGAGTTAACGCACCCCAGACCAGGCGAAAAATCACCCCAACGGGAGTACCATCCCCTTCCATAACCAACCAACCGCATCCAGCTTCCACTTCCAACGAATCATTAACCGAACAAACCGCCGTCCTATCGCGTACCAACACTGCTGTCAATAGCAACCACGTCGCCATTGGTGACGGTCCCATAGATAACAGCGATAGTGTTCATAGCAACGGCGGCGTCCATAGCAACGGCGTCGTCAATGGCAACGGAGTCCTAGCAACGCATTCGTCGTCGTCAATAGCAACGAGACCGGACATCGTCGTCGAATACGAGAACGAGGAGCACTCGCACAACACGGAGGTGACGTCGGACAACGCCACCGTTGACGTCACGCAGACGGACTCCGTCAAGGTGCTCCTCGTTCCCATGGAGACCGTCTACAAGGTACAGGACCTGAAGGAGATAGTGGCGGCGGTCGGCCGGACGATCCTGAACGATTCGCGGAAGATCCCAGTGGAATCGAACATCCGGGTGACGTGTGAGGCCGTCCAGAGCAAGTCGTGCGCGTCGATCCAGGACAGGGACGTTACTGTCATCAGGAATACAATACTCGATACTTATAACTCGGCGAACACCTCTTCTACTTCTCCTATTCCTACTCCTTCACCCTCTGTTCAAGCCACGGAGGCTGCGGGCGAGTAGCGTCAGATGAGTTCGGGGCAGGTGCCCTGCTGCTAGGGGAGGGTTGTTTTGAGGGGGAGAGGAATTTTGTCGATTTATGCATCTTATTTGTTTCAGGGTGCACGGAAGGCGGTTTAGAAGTGTTCAGAGGCATTATGCAGGATGCATGCAAATGCACTTATTTACAGACATACTGCGCATACTGTAATACATACATGCATGCATACTGTACAAACATACTTACATACATACATACTTACATGCATACATACGTACGTACGTACATACGTACATACATACGTACATACATACATACGTACATACATACATACATGCATACTTGCATACTTGCGTACTTACCTACCTACTTGCTAACATACGTGCGCACATACGTACGCACATGCATACATACATACATACTGCATGTACATACTGTGTATACATAATTATATACATAATATTATACTAATTTATTCAGTTATTCATGAATTCATTCACTCATTGATTCATGATACACTTATTCATTCATTCATTCGTTCGTTCATTTATTTATTCAATCATTTTCATAAATAAATTATACATAGGGGATGGCCTATAAATACACATAATATGTACATTGTACACAAATGCAAACGGACATGCAGACAAGCATACGCACATACTCACTCGGTGCCTTCGTGCGGTGTATTCAGCTTCTGTTGAGCCATGCAATGTTGTTTTAAAGGCGCATAATAAACCTGGAATGAAGGTGAACATATACGTTGGTAAAGGTGCTAAATAAGACAGCAGGTTAGTTTGTACAAATTCTTAAATTATTTAAACTTAAACTCGGTGTGCCTTCACTGGAAGGTAGTATAGTATAGTATACCCAATGCCTTCATTCAGCGCAAGGATGTATAATACCTATTATTAATTATTGTTGCCCTGTAGAAAGAGATGTAAATTTTTTATTGGCTATTATAATACTGCGACTGTTACAATCATTCACTGTAATTAAAATGAAGAATAAAGATTTGTGGATGGATTAATTCTGTCAAGTATAATTATGACGTAAAAGATCATAATGGCGAAAATGGTTCCATGACATTTGAACGGACGACAAAAGAACGTGCGACAGTAGAACGGCGACAAAAGAACGTGCGACACTAGAACGGCGACAGTAGAACGGTGTATCAAATGACCGCCGAGACTATTGAACGGCCGGACAGTTGATAGTGCGACAGACGACCGGTGGACACTTGATCGGTAAAGTTTATAAAATTTAAAGGCAATCGAACATTTACTGTGTTGGACATGTAGGGCTTGTAGACCTACCAAGTTCAATGTCTAGTTGTGTGACAAATTGACAACTGAGCTTAAATGCATAAAATTTCTTCTTTGCCGAAGCTGGCGACTGCGCATGTAACCCGTTAGTTTATTTCTCGATATTTCTTCCTGCTTGATTGAATAATCGTGGTCGATCCTTGCAAGAAAGTAGGCCTAGTCTTTCGTTGCATTTGAATGTCGATCTTGTCCATAATGGTGGGTGGTGATTAACGTCTCACACGTAAAAACACAACTTTATCTCGCACGTAAAGATAACGGCAGAACTTTGTATCACTTCATCTAATATCAAGTGTCACCAAACGTCACACCAAATATTCAATCAAAATTCAAAGTAGACCTACGTGCATATTGTACAACACGCACCTTGTGAATTGTTCATTAGTCACCCGGTAATATAGCGTTCCGGTTAAGTGTCGCCTGTTCTATTGTCGGCCCGTTCTAATATCACCTGTCAAAGTGTCGCCGGTCAAGTGTCGTCCGTTCAAATGACCACCGTTCAAATGTCCGTACACCGCGAAAATGACGGTACTGGCCTACGTAACGTAATTTTTTAGCCTACAGTACACAAAGCTTGCGCCTGTGAATAAGCTGGTTCCCGCGACTTGACTTTTGTGGGCGCTGTAGAAGTCTCGAGATTACGATTACGAAAGCTCAGCACACATAATATAGATGAGCAAAAACATGTGTATTTTTTAAAAACAAGTTATTTATGTGTAAAGCCTTAAATACAATATGCAGGTGTCCTGATATATTAAATATCTTAAATACATACATGTAGATAATATTGTACTCACTTTCACATAATAATATTATATGAAAGTGCATGAGTATAACGATTGTTATCTATGTATTTAGGAGATTTAATTATCATGCCGTCTGGACATAATTATATTTACACTTGCTGGGGTACCCGACGTTGCCCGGGTGATTTAGGATTCGCTCCGCTCCCGACCAATTCCCTACTTCCCCACCCTCACTTCACCCCATCCCACCCCTCCTACTCCCCTGCTCAACTCCGGGAATAAAGAACAGTTTTCGGTTGCTTATAAAGTTGCATAGAGTCTCTGAATATCTGAAAGAATGTACAGATCTGTTGGAAGAAGGAAGAGTATTCCACGTTGACGCTCCAACCACAAAGACTGAACGCTGCGGCTTTGAAGTGGACGCACAGGGAACCACAACTTCGCTTTCACATCACTTAATTATTCGACAACCCATCTGATCCGACGCAGCGCTCGTGAATAAAGCGGTGCCCTGCGTTTATCCTTAATTGCGCTTTAGAGTTTTGGAGTCGGCGCTTGTGTGGTGGTTTAGAAAAAAGCGCAGCAGTCTGTTCTATAATACATCTCATGTGTGGCCAATGCTATGGAGTGTGCCCTGGCATTAGACAGTTCGTGCATGATGGCTTTAAACTCCACTATAGTGTCTGTTTCCAGTGAACATATTAACCTTTAGACGCGACGACGACGATGACTTGGGGCAGGCAGGGTAGCCGATTGGTTAAAGCGCTTGCCTTGCAACTTGGAGAGTCCAAGGTTCGATCCCCCTTCTGCCCTGAGACGGTTACTGTGTGTAGATGACCTTGAGACTCAAGTCCTTCACTCACAATTGCCGATGATAGTTAGACACCTTTATAACGCTATCAAACGATACTATAATAACAGAGCAGAGAGCCTACATGTGGTTCAGTGTTTCTTCCGTGAAATAGTTACTATTGTATTGTATTGTATTGTATTTAAACATTTATAAAGCGCCTCTAGTAGGGTGAACCGTTCAGAGGCGCTCCCAGTGCGCAAGGCCCCGCGAGAAGAAACAGCTTTTGAGAAGAGACAGAGCAGAGGAGAGACTGACAGACAGAAGTGTAGAGCGAACAGAAGGAGAAAGAGCATTCCAGAGAGAAGGACCAATTGAGACAAAAGATCGAGACTGAGCCATAGCAGTTCTAGACCGAGGAACCAATAGGTCAAGTATGTTGGATGAACGAAGTGGACGATGGGAGGAAGCTGAGTGAGGACGAAGTAAAGCATTAGTCAGATATTTTGGGGCAAGACCCAGGGCCGTAGCAACAATGAACGTGGCCCCCTCCGAACATATGTCCGGGGCGGCGGGCCCCCTGCAATGCAGAAACTGGTATACACGGTATACACAATTCTGTAACGTGCCTATTCTAAGTAATTTTGTTTCGTGATTATTATTAAGCTCTAAATCTGATATTATTGATTCTCTAACAAATTTTATAGAATTGGCATCAAAGTGCCCTGATCCAGTAATGCACATCTGAAAATCCGTTGCATTTTCAGCGTTCAAAATTTGACTCTTAGGCAGGGCTGTACTCAAGAGTGCACGCGGGTATACGGCGTATACTCACATCCGGGAAAACATTACAGCGTATACTCACCTAAAAAAACGAGGGTACATGCGGGTATACAGCGTATACCCACCTAGTAAGACCAAGTGGGTACACGAAGCCAAAAATCGAGAATTACAAAGGTAAAAAAATCCTGAAAGTAGACAGTTTTACGCTGTTTCAAAGGTTTTCCTTGCGAAATATCACGGCCAAAAACTTCGATGACTAAAAACAGGTTGTCAGAATTTGTTGACCCAAAAAAGTCGATTTTTTCCGGCGGCAGCGTGTACTCACCTCAAAAGATTTTAGTACAGCCCTGCTCTTAGGGCCCCTTACAATGCAAAAATTGGAATATAGCCTACAATAAAATTGTAATGGGTATTCATATTATGTATAGCCTACATAGGGCGACAGCGTACATGTATTCCGTACTCAATGTATACTGCTGTTGAAGTCTTTCTGACAGTGTTTTCCAACATGGATTGTGCAACAGTGTCAATAAATGTCACTAACCTATAGATATAGGCTACAGTTATACACCTTACATCTGTTGCCACTTTTGGGGGCCCCCTTTCTTGCGGGGGCCCCCTCCGGTCGGAGGGCAAGGAGGGCGGTCGCTACGCCTCTGGCAAGACCCCGTTGAGACTTTAGGATCAGAGTGAGGATCTTGAACTGTGTGCGAGCACGTAGAGGAAGTTTAGGGACTTTGAGGAAGTCCTTCACTCAACATACAAATTTTAGCCGATGGCAACGGCCTCTGTTGTCATAAGCTGTCGCTAAACAATTATAGATTGCTCTTTCTCCTTCACTCACAATTGCCAATGGTAGTTAGACACCTTCAAAACGATATCAAACGATACTATATACTTGGAGAGAGCCGCAGTTCGGTGTTGCAACTGCGAGGTAACTGTTTAGGGATCTTGAGGAAGTCTTTCACTCACAACATTACTCATCAGCTCATTCGATTGATGCGTTGTCAATGGTTAATGGCGTTAAATAAATGCAGAAATGTTGATTAGTGTATACGCTGCCTGTCCAAGGCATAAAGGATCAAACGATGGAGCCCCAAACCAACCTATTATTCAAATGAAGAGCATGGAGACCATTGTATTATACTGAGACAAAAACAGAAAGCCAGAACAATTAACGGATGAATTTAGATTAGATTAGATTAATTACATTGTATGGCATGTTGTATTGCATTGTATTGCGCTGCATTGTATTGTATTGCATCATATTGCATTGCTGTATATCGTATGGTATTATATTGTTTTGTATTGTATTGCTTTGCATTAAGCTGCATCGCATTGTATTGCATCGTATTGTATTGTATTTGAGCATTCGTAAAGCACCGCTAGTAGGGCGAATCGTTCAGAAGCGCATCCAGTGCGCAAGATTCTTTGAGAACTGTAGGTTTTGAGAGGAGAGAAGGAAGAACAGAGACTACCAGACAGAGGTGTTGAGCAAACAGAAGGAGAAAGCGCATTCCAAAGAGTAGGACCAATGGACGCAAAATGATCTAGACTGAGCTCCACGATAGCAGTTCAACTTACTTTCGTATTCACATTCATCCACCGTTAAATGATGAGAAGCTTATTGGTCAGCAGATGGCGTGAGATGCTATGTGACGTCATGACTTACTCACATACCAAAACGAGTCTTGTCTATATCGACAAAAGTCGCGAGTTCTCTCAATAGAAATGTTAATCGAAAATCAATTGCATTGAAAAGAAAAAGCTAAATTTCTTATTAATTTTAAAATCCATTTCCTAAAGTAACCTCACAGACTGTTACATTAACGCCGAAAACCAAACTTCCAGTTCTCCTGTCACCAGGCAAAGCCCCAAAAATAAAGGTCCTCTGGTCTCCCTGTACAATGTAAAGACCTCAGTCACGTCACCTATTCCGGCCATTTTCTAACAATACTCACTCAGAAGCGCTCGGAATCGTCTTGGAACTTATCAGACAACAGTTTAGATTGTTTGTTGAACGTCAAAGGTGAGTTCTGAAAATTCATAGCCAATGCTTTTGTATGTTGTGCCCCTGTGGCATTATAAACAATTTAAACAAATTATACTGTGCTACCGTTTAATAGAAATGAAATGAATTCAGTACTGGGTGAAATTTTTAATTCGATAAATATTATTGTCTTAGCGACAGATATAAATAAACTGCTAGTGATAATTAGATACTATATAAGTAGCATTGCAAATATTGCAATATTGACATTATCAATACTTTTTCTACCACCGTCAATCCGACCACCGTCACCACCACCATCACCATCACCATCACCACCACCATCTCCACCACCACCACTCCTCCACACCGCCACCACCAACACCAACACCACCACGACCAGAGGCGGATCCAGGATTTCTGGTTAGGGGGGGCGTAAATACTACCAATCCAATCCCGTAAATATATATATATATATATATATATATATATATATATATATATGAAATTAGATCACGCAAAACTATAATGATCCTTTTTATAGAAAATGTTATGGAACTTTAAAAAAATATATATGGCGGAGTTCGAATTGTGCCACCAACAAGGCTCACGTAATGGTCTCCTTTGCCTTCTGCAATATGTCCAAGTAGCAACATTGGCAAGTCAGGCATGATGGTGCTACTCTCATTAGGAGCCACAACAGCTGTGGCATTGTCGCCAAGTGAAGACAATATTGTGAACTGAACAAGGTACAGGCAGCAGGCTCCTATAGTAGGCTATCATTATGTGGTCACCAAAAGTACCTGGCTGAGCCATTTCATGAAGGTAAGACTCAACATCACCATGTGAGAAAGATGTACTGTATTGCCATCCAACAAGGTAAGACTATCACGTCGGTCCCAAAGATACTGAACGATGTCACTTCTTATTGAAGCTGGACTTAATATGTTTTTGCAGAGACATAGGCCTAGCTTCATTTGGTCAGAAATTGATGAAAAAGACAATTGCCATCTTCTTTGGGATTTAATGACACTATGTTGTTCTGAAATGGTAAATGTTCTGGTGCAAATGCTGAAATATTGCAATATCATTGATAAATGTATAATAATAATAATTTTCAAACTCGCAATTCTACATGCAGAATGTCTTCTTATTTGTTAAACTTCTTACATTGTTTACTTTTTCCCCGGGCACTCCGGGCCTCCTCACACCGACGGGCCCCTGGGAATTTACCCCTCCCCCTTTCTGCCCCCAAATAAAAATAATATAGTCGATGCCAATTTATCATACGATAATTAACATAGTAATGATAGAAATTGAATACACTAGTATTTGTATAAAAATAGATTCAATAAGCAAGAGATGCGCCTCATCCATGGACCGCACGCCACTGAGCGTTAAGAGAATAGACATAGATTATATGAGTAGGCCTACTTCTATATCCTTGATTTGCTTTTGTCCATAATATCGGCAGCTGAACGCTTTCGGCGGCTATAATCAGCACGACGAATTTCAAAATTATAATGATAATCATACGCCATCTTTTGAGAATTAGGCCTAAGATAGGCTTATGTCTTACCAACGGCAGTCGGCTTATTCGCGAATGATAAAACTGCTTGTTTAAGCCGTTTTGACGGCGGACCACTCGACATATTTTTAATTGACCAATTTCTATTTACGTAAATTTTGTCTGTACAGGTTATAGTTTGAGAACATTTGCTGCAGGTTTAGGGGGGGCGTACGCCGGCTCCGCCCCCCTCTAAATCCGCGCCTGACGACAAACAACATCAACAACCATCACCAACAGCAACCGCCAACACAACAACAGCAAGCACCATCAACACCTCCACTATTGCTACTGTAATAATCATGACAACAGTAATTTCAACAATTTTCTCGAATGTAAATAATAACAGGCTATAAATGAAACGTCAATATTCTTAATGAATACACAGTATTCTCAAATATATTTATTTATCTATGAGTAAAATACTTCAAACAAATACATAACTTCATAGATCGATGTGCTGCTTCCTGAGTAAATGTCAAAACCTTCGCACGTGTTTTCCAATCTCTTCCTCTCATTCTCGGTATCTGCGTTTGTATGTTTACATGTATGTTTACGTGCATGTCTACATGTATGTTTACATGTATGTTTACATGTATGTCTACATGTATGTCTAAATGTATGTTTACGTGTGTGTACATGTATGTCTACATGTATGTTTACGTGTATGTTTACATGTATGTTGACGTGCTTATTGTGCTGAAACAATTTCAAAGCACCGTCACCACCGACAGTTCTGCGGGCAACAGTAATTCGTGCGTAACAGCAGAAGCCACATTCAGCCAAGCGAGCAGGAGGAAGAGCGTCATGGCTTTGAACCCGCTTTCATTGAACGGTTGATAGAGGGTGAAACAAAGGCGCTGGAGCGGTTTAAAGAGTGGGGGGGGGGTAGAATTTTGGGTTCCATGACACTTAATCCCGCGACACTTAATACCGCGACAGTTAGTACCGGACACTTAATCCCGCGACACTTAATCCCGCGACCAATTAATCCCGCGACAGTTATTCCCGGCGACATTTAATCCCGGCGACACTTAGACCCGCGACCAATTAATCCCGCGACAGTTAATCCCGGCGACATTTAATCCCGCGACACTTAATACCGGGAAAGTAAAATAACATTTTAAGAGGTTACATTCTATAAAAGCAATATTCAAAGCAATATTCACCACTTCTGAGTGGTTTTTTTGAAGCTGCGCTATATAAATTATTGAAATGAATGAATGGGTATTGTTCAAAAGAGTTTAGCCTTGCAGTTAAATATTATAAAACCAGTAAAATTCGATAAAACTGCAGCCGAAACTCGCCTCTATGTCACTGCCCTATCGTAGACCGAACATAGCAAATCCTGTTTAAAACCCTTTATGATGTATAATTTTATGTAGCCTACAGATGTACAGCAGAAAACCTGAACACTTTGAACAGTCGTACAATTATTCGTACTCACGTGTGTACAGGTATTAAGTGTCGCGGCATCAAATGTCGCGGGATTAAGTGTCGCAGGGATTAAATGTCGCCGGAATTAAGTGTCCGGGATTAACTGTCGCGGTATTAAGTGTCGCGGGATTAAATGTCGTGCTACCGAATTTTGGACGGTCTTATCTGGAATTAGGGATATTATCGTCTTCAAGTTTGTTTTGCACCTTGTAAGTGATCGCGATTTTTCTGAAACGAAGAAGTTAATTAAACTCTGAGAGGCGAGGTGTGCTGCGATATTTTAAGACTCAAGTATGCATGTGTGTGTGTGTGTGCGCGCGTGTGTGGGTATGGGTGTGTGCGTGTGTGTTTATGTGTGTTGTGTGTGTGAGTGTGTGTGTTGTGTGTGTGTGAAAATATACTTCAGAAAGAGAGAGAGAGAGAGAGAGAGAGAGAGAGAGAGAGAGAGAGAGAGAGAGAGAGAGAGAGAGAGAGAGAGAGAGAGAGAGAGAGAGAGCGACCGACAGAGGAGAGAGAGAGAGAGCGACAGAGGAGAGAGAGGGGGTGGGGTGGGAGAGAGACAGAGACAGAGTCAGAGACAGAGACAGACAGAGAGAGAGACATAAAGAGACAGACAAACAGAGAGACAAAGACAGAGAGACAGATAAAGACAGACAAAGACAGAGAGCGACAGAGAGAGAAAGTCAGATATAGGCTGCAATAACAGAGAATGACAAAGATATACACAGACAGACAGACACCCACACACACGCATACAGAGTTGTAAAAAGAGTGGGCTGCTGTCGTTTGTGGTCTAAGCTGATACACTTCATCATTGAATTCCTCTGACAAGTCAACTGTAGCCAAACCAAGGCACCACTGCGACAGCTGCAGTCTTGTTGCACTCGATACCCAACATATATATATATATATATTGATATTTATAACATTATACTAAGTTGTTATATATATTTATTATTATCTGTGTGTATATATCTGGTTAGATATAGGCCTACATTCAAAAAATAAACACGTCATACAAGGACCTCTAAAAATGCATTTCTTGATAATACTCGCAATGCATGTTTAGGCTATAAATATTGACTATATATTTTTTCACAGTCTCAAATCTCACACACAGCAGCCTAAAAGTATAGACTATATATATATATATGTCGTTTCAACGCGCACTGCATTGATTGTTGTATACAAATTTATCTCTGTAAGCTTATACCTGTATATATTATTACACATATTTTTACAGCATACGCATGTTCTAAGCGCGTAGCCTGTCGTACACACACAACTATAGGTCCTTTATACCTGAATGCGTCTCGCTCTGACATACGTATATTGTATACAGCTAGCGTGGGTTGAGGTTAAAGCTACCCACCCCATCCTACCCCAACTTCCACCCCACCCCAGCAACGAAATACCAGCCAAACCGAAGCGCTTCCAGTCTAAGGAACTGCCATACATTACATAGTTGTATATACGCGAGGCATCCAAGCAATTTCGTGTCGTGGTATGTGAGCTCCGTGTTGTGGCCGACGGGCATTCAGAGATTGGACGAAGATATTCAGTTGGTCATGAAGAAGATGTCCTGCAGACGTTCAGTGTTTCTTTCGTAGCGAACAATCTCCTTCTTCTAGCGCCTCTGTTTCCGTTGTTTTTCAACTCGCGCTGTCTCGAACTGTGAATTCAAATTGGATAGCTTAGAAGGTTGGTAGGCCGAGCCAAACACGCCGCTCACCGACACAGGTAGGCATAACAATTGTTGTTGTCACAGGTAGGCTCTAATTGTAATAATCGTTGTAATCGTAATTGTAATCGTAATCGCAAACGACACATTTCTAAAACGACACTTTAAACTTGTAAGTGCAGGGCACCAGATGTTTCATGAGCGTTGCGCGGTATCATAATTATGGGTTGTTCGGAGATCGATGCCCAGTGGAGACTCGAGAACGTTTTACAAAGAGACCGAGAGATCGAGAGAGAGGGGGAAGAGAGAGAGACAGACAGAGACAGTGACAGAGACAGAGACAGACAGACGAAGATAGAGAGACACAGAGACAGACAGAGAGAAACAGAGACAGCACCAAAAGAGACAGACAAAGAGAGAACGAGAGAGAGCGAGAGAGAGAGAGAGAGAGAAAAATGGAAGGAGATACAAGGAGAGACAGGGCGATAAGCAGGAGAGAAACAGATACACGTGGACAGAAACGGGGAGAGAGTGACTGGAAGAAAGAGAGAGATTAAAAAACAAACAAAAGGAGAGATGCACATGGAGAGAGACAGGGAGAGTGATATCGAAACGAGAAACAGCGAGGGAGACACGGGTAGAGACAGGGAGAGACACAACGAAAGAGAGAGAGAGGCGCATGAAGAGAGAAACAGGGAGAGCGAGACAGGGGAGAAGAAGAGGGCAAGACAGAGACAAAAAATATAAACGAAGACAGAGATAATTCCATAGAGACAGAGTTGGACACATACATGTAGATCTCTCGCTCTCTCGCTCTCTCTCGTTCTCTCTCTGTCTGTGTGTCTCTCTCTGTCTCTCTCTGTCTTTTTCTGTCTGTCTGTCTGTCTGTATGTCTGTCCCTCTCTCTCTCTCTTGTTCTCTCTCTGTCTGTCTGTCTCTCTGTCTCTTTCTGTCTCTTCATTTCTGTCTGTCTATCTCTGTCGCTGTCTCTGTCACTGTCTCTCTCTCTTCCTCTGTATCTCCTTCCCTCTGTATCTCTGCTTCTATGACAGAGAGATACAAAGACAGTGACAAAGAGACAGATGGAGACATAGAAATTAAGAAACAGATAGACATATAAAAGATATATTGACAGATAGAGACAAACAGATAAAGTATGGGGCAGTGGAACTGCCAATGCGGTTTTCGTTTTCGACGAGAAAGCTTTAAGAATGGAGATGATAAGCATTATCGCCGTCGCTGGAACAATACGGAAACCAGAATAACAAAAGCCACAATAACAAAAGCCACAATAAAAAAACCGATTCTTTCGTCATCTTTGAGTTACTTGTCGGTGCGTCTTTGATGCGGTCGCAGGTTAAGCCTTTGATGCAGGGCTTTATGACGGTTGTCGAGATGTGAATAGATGGATGAGTTAATCGTCGAAAAAAGCGCAACCCCTTATCCAACTGGCCTTGACAATTGTGTTATACGTGAGTTCTTGCATCCGTCAAAAGGGACAGAGGATTTCGGCGATTGGGGTCATCGTATAGTACCACGCTTGTTTACTAGTGTAGCGGGTGCGATTACTTCCAATATACACTGTGTCTTGAAAATTCCAATTCCTAAGATATGGATGGAGAAACTATTAGGCCTAGTTCAAAACTGTTTGATCCTGACATAATTGCCACAAATTTAATTGTTAGTATTCAATTTGGAGCATAATGCCGACAGAATAATATTATAGAAGACAGCGATCAGAAGCATTGCAGAACGATTTTCCAATGCTTGGGATGATGAATGTGACCAACTGTTGCTGTGCTTTATTTGTTCCAAAACCTCACATAATATTATATTACGTTACAGTATAATTATTACATCACTAGCTATGTTT
>CATKHU010000182.1:27500-31961 GCA_949752735.1 Lumbricus terrestris
TATTACTATTATTATTGTTTATTATTATTATTATTATTATTATTATTATTATTATTATTATTATTATTATTATTACTACTACTATTATTATTATTCAGAAGTCTAACGTCGTCCTATATGCAACATAAAATATTGGTCGTTGACATAGAAAAAATACAATGCAATAAAAAGAACCACAACAAGTCCGAAAAACCCCATCAAAATGTGTCTAAACGAGGCTTCGGAATTTCACCAATGTTCAATATTTAGCAACTTATTAGAGTTCATCTTAGCAGTTTAATGCTCGCACACCGTGGCAACAGGATCGAATGCAAATAACGCAACATTGTTTTACATGAATTGTCCCACAACACTAATTTCAAGTGTAACACTAAAATACGATTTCTGTCTGCAATTTACAAATATTACATATAATTCTAAATACAACTGTAGCTATAATTATGACGAACTTTAACACAGTCACGTCCTGTATTAAAATCCTAAATCATTTATTTAACCAACCCTGCGCTCAACAACATACAATGTAGCATAATCTATTGCAATCACCTCTAAACACATTAAACAACAGCAGTCAGTAAATAAATCATTTGCTTATTTTTTTATTCATCTATTTTGAAAATTACATTAACGCGTCTTTTCAATGTAGTCTACTGTTGGGCACTTCTGACCAAAACAATGCCAAATGAGACAGTTAATATTTATATAAAGTGTGGTTTTCCTTTTAAAGGTGTCCAATTGAACAGTTGAAGGAAGCTGTAGCTGCATGGGATCTAACGATTATAAGCAGTTCAGTTTTCACGACACTGTGTAATAAAAATATCATTATCGTCACACTATTTTTTTATAATCCATTGTTGGTATTGGCAGTGGGTCACTGTCAGATAGCAAAGAGTGGGGAGTCCAATAATTAAGCTTATAATAGTATAGTACTTGTATAACGATTTGAAAATATAGATTCTTCGTCTCATATTTAGTCGTTTGGCTCCTTTTAAAAGGTGTCTAAGTGAGTGTTGAATAATACGGTGTTTAACAACGTCTGATGACAGCCAGGTCTGTCATCTTCGACCTTACACCATAAAAGCCCAGAAAACAGAATTTATGCGATTTTACATTACACACATATTAAGACGATGATGACGACAGCAATGACGACTATGAAGTCGATGATGATGACGATGTTGATGACGACGATGATAACGTCTGTAATGTCGATGATGATGACGATGCTGATGACGCTGACGCTGACGATGATGATGATGATGATGATGTTTATGATGATAATGATGATGACGACGACGACGACGATGACGATGACGACGACGACGACGACGACGACGATGACGACGACGACGACGACGACGACGACGATGACGATGACGATGACGATGACGATGACGATGACGATGACGATGATGATGATATAAGCAGCATTGCATTCTTTCCGTCTGCAGGCTTTGACTGCTGTGGCATCTACATGATGGACACGAGTGGACGGGTCGCCATAGAAACGCGTCGTCAACTGGTCCCCGGTTCCTACGTGGCGCTGCGAGTGCGAGCATGCACCACGGAACCAGTGGCCGTTCAAATATGGCGACGAGTGAGCGATAATACGTTGACGTTCCGTTGGCAGACAGTCATTCGACCTGTGCTCAGTCAAACCACGCGGACGTTTGTAACGGTCAGTTTGTATACTGACCACTTCTATTGTGCGATTGTATTATACTGTAACTTCTCAATCAGTCAGTCAATCAATGAATCAATCAATCAATCAATCAACAGTGTTTAATCTAGACGTCTCTGGGGGGGGAAGTTCCCCCCCCAGGATTGACATTTCCCCCCCCCCAGAAAAATTTGACGAAATTATATTGGTTTTTAGTTACTGGTTTCATAATTGTTTTACATGAAGTGTTATAATATACCGTGATATTATTTATTATTATATGATAATAATGACATTATTTACTACTATAATATATGATACTATCATGTTAAAATGACACCTGAAAATGCAGCCACTGCAATGTGGAAATTCAAAAAGTTTCTAATGGGTCACTGAAATAGTACAGCTATTTTGTTAAGACGACACCTTAAAATGTTGCCATTGCAATGTGGAAATTCAAAAAGTTTCTAATGGGTCACTGAAAAAGTACAACTAATTTGTTAAGATGACACCTTAAAATGCTGCTATTGCAATGTGAACATTCAGAAAGTTTATAATGGGCCACTGAAAACGTTCAGCTATTTTGTAAAGATGACTCCTTAAAATGCTGCTATTGCAATGTGGAAATTCAAAAAGTTTCTAATGGGTCACTGAAATAGTACAGCTATTTTGTTAAGACGACACCTTAAAATGCTGCCATTGCAATGTGGAAATTCAAAAAGTTTCTAATGGGTCACTGAAAAAGTACAACTAATTTGTTAAGATGACAACTTAAAATGCTGCTATTGCAATGTGAACATTCAGAAAGTTTCTAATGGGTCACTGAAAAAGTTCAGCTATTTTGTAAAGATGACTCCTTAAAATGCTGCTATTGCAATGTGGAAATTCAAAAAGTTTCTAATGGGTCACTGAAATAGTACAGCTATTTTGTTAAGACGACACCTTAAAATGTTGCCATTGCAATGTGGAAATTCAAAAAGTTTCTAATGGGTCACTGAAAAAGTACAGCTATTTTGTTAGGCGACACCTTAAAATGCTGCCATTGCAATGTGGAAACTCAAACATTTTCTAATGGGTCACTGAAAAAGTGCAGCTATTTTGCAAAGATGACACCTTAACATGCTGCCATTGCAATGTGGAAATTCAAAAAGTTTCTAATGGGTCACTGAAAAAGTACAGCTATTTTGTTAAGGCGACACCTTAAAATGCTGCCATTGCAATGTGGAAACTCAAAAATTTTCTAATGGGTCACTGAAAAAGTGCAGCTATTTTGTAAAGATAACTCCTTAAAATGCTGCTATTGCAATGTGGAAATTCAAAAAATTTCTAATGGACTGCTGAAAAAGTACAGCTATTTTGTTCAGATGACACCTTAACATGCTGCCATTGCAATGTGGAAATTCAAAAAGTTTCTGATGGGGAGGGGCGCATCCCCTCCCTATACCCCCTCCCCCTCCCAGTCTCGGTGCTACGCGCATCACGAGCGTCCTTCGGATGCTCAATTGTCTCTCCCCCCCCAGAAACCTCAATTCCCCCCCCCCCCCCCAGAGGACGGGGACTAGATTAAACACTGATCAATCAATCAATCAATCAATCAGTCAATCAATCAATCAGAATTTCTATAATAAATACTAGATAATTATAATTGCCAGAATGGACTAAGTCACTATAGAGTCTATAGTGGGGCGCGGAGGTGTAGTGGGTATGTTCTTAACCTTGCAGCCGAAGGGTTGCTGGTTCGAATCCATCTCAAGTCGCCGCGTATGGACCTTGGCCAAGTCCTTCACTCGCAATTGCTCATGCGCTTCGGCGTGAATCTCCGGTTCAGCGTCCTCGCTGTAGTCGGGAGCGCCTCTGAGTAGGAAGCTTGAAGGGGCGCTATAACAAGTGCACATACAAAGACTAGACTGACTAGACAAGAGTGACTACAGTAGACTGACTAGACTCAATTGAGTATTATTAGAGAATTCGAATATTAAAATTAGAATATTATTAGATAATAGTGGCAAATAGATTTTTTAATTGATCATTATTGTTAAGCGTGGCGCGAAATTTTTCATTCTTTCTTAGTGTGCTCAAGCCAAAAAAAATTGGAAATTACTGGGCCAATCCGTCGTCAATGTAGCAAAGTTTTATTGTTCAACACCTTTAAAACGCAGTCTCTTATGTGTATATATAAATGCTTATTTCACGAGCCACTGTATCTGGGACCGAAGACCGTTCAAAGTTCATTGTTATGCATTTTCACTTCATAATCCCATCCAAATCGACGGTAGTTTGAAATTGAAGTTTCATAAGGGCGAAGGCTTTTGAGAAGGATGTGTCCATCCCAATTTTAGAAATTTATATGAATTTTCGCACTGCGATTATAGCATTTTAAGCTGTCATTTTAACTAAATTGCTCATCATTGCTGTACTGACAGTCGTGGTTTAAGACTTCAAAGTGTCCCTTCCCACTGTTTACTTTTTTTCCATTTCCACACTGTAGTGGTCGCATTTCGAGCTGCTATATTAATTTAATTTCTAATTTTTTCAATGTTGATTCTCATATTTTATAAGTTCAGAGTGTCGTCTCCACTTGTTTTCAATTTTTTGGAATGTGCACAATTGAAACTGAAGAAACCCCCCGACAGCAAAACCTGAACCGCTTGCAAACGACCAGCGACCTAGAATGATCCGCGCTGTCGGATAGCAGTCTGCGAGCGGAGAACCAGAAGGTCAGCTTGGTTCGCCGACCAATGAGTGGATTGACGCTGGCCGCTTTGCAGAGAGTAGAGGACCTTTTAAGCTTCTAGAACATT
>CATKHU010000182.1:32161-34661 GCA_949752735.1 Lumbricus terrestris
AATGTTCTAGAAGCTTAAAAGGTCCTCTACTGCAGAGGTGGAAAAATAGAATTCTCGCAGATATAATTTTATACGGTGGGGCGCGGTGGTGTAGTGGTGGCGTCGTCGTCTTGAAGCCGGAAGGTTCGGGGTTCGAATCCACCTCACCGCGTAAGGACCTTGGGCAAGTCCTTCACTCACAATTGCTCAGCGCTTCGGCGTGAAACTCCGATGCAGTGTCCGCTCTGCATTCGGGAGCGCCTCTGAGTAGAGAGAGCTTGAAGGGGCGCTATAACAAGTGCACATACAAACCAGACCCGCATTATTGTCCAACCGTCCACAGCGGTGTTAGACACCTTTAAAACATATATAAAATTTGCTATTTATATCTCTCCCGTCTCAAATAAGCTGATGATGTTAATTTCGCCGGTTGGAAGATGGCGCCCAACTATGGATGAATCTAGAAATCCTCTTCTCTACACCTTTGAAATGCGTTTCCAGTCTCATATTTATACTTCTCTCGGCACTTCAATGCATATCGTCTAGTGTGTGAAACTTATGCCAAGTTTAACGTGATGGGTCCAGGGTTTGACGACAACTTATGACATGAAAGGCTGTTGCCATCGACAAAAAATAGTTTCGTACGATGCTATGATGTTGGACCCTACAGCATTTCTAATTGGACTAAGCAAATTTCAACATCAAGAGCGAAAACTTACTGCTATATACATATATGTGAATATATATATATATATATATATATATATATATATGATTGAATTAAATTTCCGATGTCTAATCATTGCTTCACACAACATTGATTTGCATCAACAGAAGCCACAGCTGCTGCTCAATTCATATAAGATGAAACCCATACGTACGTACATACATACATACATACATACATACGTACGTACGTACATACATACATACATACATACGTACGTACGTACATACATACATACATACATACGTACATACATACATACATACATACATACATACATACATACATACATACGTACGTACGTACATACATACATACATACGTACGTACATACATACATACATACATACATACATACATACATACATACATACATACATACATACATACATACATACGTACGTACGTATGTACATACATACATACATACATACATACATACATACATACATACATACATACATACATACATACGTACATACGTACGTACATACATACATACATACATACACACACATACATACATACATACATACATACATACATGCATACATACATACATACATACATACATACATACGTACGTACGTATGTACATACATACATACATACATACATACATACATACATACATACATACGTACGTACGTATGTACATACATACATACATACATACATACATACATACATACATACATACATACATACGTACGTACATACATACATACATACATACACACACACATACATACATACATACATACATACATACATGCATACATACATACATACATACATACATACATACATACACACACATACATACATACATACATACATACATACATACATACATACATACATACATCCATCCATCCATCCATACATGCATACATGCATACATACATACATACATACATACATACATACATACATACATACATACATACATACATACATACATACATACATACATACATACATACATACATACATACATACATACATACATCCATCCATCCATCCATACATACATACTTACATATGATTGTATTGCAGGTGAATTTCAATTCAGCGTTGGACATAACAAGCGACGATCGATTAGGTATCTATGGTTCGGCAAACAGTTCCAACCTCGCCATTCCGTTTGGCTTTGATCCTTCCATTGATTACCTCTACCACTCATCGACAACCTTCGACGGCTTCCAGGCCTTCGCAGACTCCTCCCTCCAGGTCACGACCGATGACCTCCGCTGGCCAAGGTCATTCAACGGATCCGTATTCTTCTGCCGCCAACCAGGTAACTCCACCACATGCACGCACTGGGTCACGGTAGCCGATTGGATCTGCAACAATATCGTTTATAATTTATTATACCTCGTAGTTCTTCCTACAAATGGGCTTTTATCAACAATTGTAAAAATGGTATTGATACTCAATGACTCTGGATCAAATATGACCATCGTAAAATGTTATAAGTGATTTGAAATGTGCACTTACAAACACCCGTTTTAGCAGATGCACAAAATTTATAAGAGTATGATATGTACATACATACATACATGTTTTCGGTCTGCGAATGGACTAACGACACTTTCCCATGCAATAAAAGCCATTTAAAATGAGACAAATAAATGTATAAGTGGGCAGAAAAACTCCGGCACCGGTTGCACTCTGCCAGTGCCAGTCCCAAGCCTGGATAAATGAAGAGGGCTTCGCTAACGTTGTTTCGTATCACACAGTCATGTTAAACATAAGCAGAAACTGCTTCTACTACTACTACTACTACTGCTG
>CATKHU010000182.1:39661-47161 GCA_949752735.1 Lumbricus terrestris
TATGCCCTATATGCCCTGTATGCCCTGTGTGCCCTGTATGCCCTATATACCTTGTATGCCTTATATGCCCTGTGTGCCATGTATGCCCTATATGCCTTGTATGCCCCGTATGCCCTATACCCTGTGTGCCCTATATGCCTTGTATGCCCTGTATGCCCTGTATGCCCTGTACGCCCTATATGCCTTGTCTGTCCTGTATGCCCTATATGCCCTGTGTGCCCTGTATGCCATGTATGCCCTGTACGCTCTGACCACTAGTCTTTACAGTGACTAATTATTATTATCGATCTGGTGGTGATACCATCCACCACGTGACTTCTCTACATAGTTTTGCATTGATCTTTCAGCTCGAATGGTGACCGGGATCTGTCCGCAGGGTTTTGCGCCAGGGACGTACGGGGTCGGCAAGTGCTACCTGGTGATGAGGGACAGCGTTCCAATGGCCGTCGCAGCTCTAAGATGCCAGACGGACTTCAAAGCGATTCTCGTTCAGATCAGAAACATCGTCGAGGATTCCTATCTACGTCTGCTGCTCTCTGGCGGATCATCCACAGGTTGGGACCCACTACGGTTGAATCACTCTATGGTGCGGTATTGGCAGTGTGGCACTGACATTTAGCAAAGAGTGGCGAAGTCCAATAATTAAGCTTATTATTGTATAGTACTTGTATAACGATTTGATCATCAAGAGTCTTCTTCTCATATTGGGTCGTTTGTTTCCTTTTAAAAGGTGTCGAAGTGAGTGTTGAATACTTTGCCATGGTATGGTATGGTATGGGGCATTGGTGTGGTGTGGTGTGGTGTCACTGGTGTGGTATGGAATGATATGGTATGGTATGGTATACGGTATGGTATGGTATGGCATGCTACGATTTGATTTGGTTTGGTTTGGTACGGTACGGACTATGGTATGGTGTGGAGCATATAATACTGGTATACCGTATGGTATAATGGTGTGGAGCATAGTTAAAAAAACCTTTAAAATATTTTTTACCATTTCCAGAAACCCTTTCTTTGCTTTTTTCCTCATTTAATTATTTACTCTCCATAAGTATTTGCTTTTATTTCATTTTCGTCTTATATACATGTAACATGTAAGTGTTTACTAGTAAAGGTCATTTGCTGATTAGACTGTAAACACTGTTCAGTAAATGTGTAGACAGGTTTTCAATTTTAATGATGGTGTTTATGCTAAAAACAGGTGTCGAGTCGTTTTGGACGGCAGGGATGTACAACACGGGAGTGTCGCAGTGGTTGTGGTACGACGAATCATCCAGGACGAAGACGACCATGTCCTACACGAACTGGCTGAACAACATCCGACCAGTTCCACAGACGGATGAGGACGTCTGCATGAAGCTGATCGTCGGGCAGGGAACGACGAACTCCAGCTACTGGCAGAAGACGGATTGTCACGAGAACAACTACTACATCTGTCAGGTCCTCAAGGAATGTCTCTAGGATGATTGACTCGATGACCCTCAATGACCCCTCGATGACCCTCAATGACCCTGACTGACTCTGACTGACCTTGACTAACCCCGACTGACTCTAACTGACCTGAATGACCCCGAGTGACCTTCAATGACTCTGAACGACCTTGACTGCCGCTGAATGATCCTGACCTTGAATGACACTGAGTGACCTTCAGTTCTTCTGAATGGCCTTGACTGACGCTGAACGACCCTGGCCTTGAATGACACCGAGTGACCTTGAATGACTTTGAATGACCTGGACTGACACTGGACTGACCCCGCCTGGCACTGAATGACCTCGACTGACTTTAAATTACCTTGACTGACCATGACTGACCATGGATTATTTCGTCGGTCAGTTTTGAGTTTAGGTGTGACACTGAGGTCTGTAACAATAATATGCGAACTGATCTCCGTTAGAAGTGAGACTTGCAATGCTTAACGTGGGCGAAAGCGATACCTGCTTCTGCCTCAGAACCCGAGCCTTTCGAGGAACTTTGGATATAATATCCCAATGCATGCACCCACACGTAATCACACACGCATTTATTATACAGTGCGTGCATATAGACATACACACATGCATACACAAATGCCTATGCACATGCATGCGTGCATGCATACACACACACATACATGCAAACATACATTTGCCTACGTAGCCTATTATAACACACTAATTTTACATTTTACATTGTGCATACGCTTACACACGTGGATGTAGGCATGAAATAGTGCGTACATGCCACAAACACATATCGTATATATATTTAACTATATATATATCTAAAATGCATATAAAATTATATATATATGTATTTTATATCGGAATTTTGCATAAAAACGAAGCATTTTAAAAAGAGCAGAGCAGAGACTTTGCAGGTGACAGTTTGCGCATGTTATAAGTGAACGTTAACAAGAGCATGAAACAATTGAACATGTAAAAACCTATGTCTAACATGCTTACTTAATCTTGTATACCCGTTTGCCCCGAGAATATCCGCTGAAAACGGGCCTGAAATTTAAATTGTACCGGTAAAGGGTTAAAAACGTGTGCATGTTAGCAGCAGCGACTAGCTAACAAGACATAAGTTAATAGCGACGCATAACTGATAATAGGTCTCAGCTGGATATGTTAATAGTGTTTAATTACATTATAAGTCGTTCGCTTCAACTGTTGCAATAATCACCATGAATATACGATTAACCGCTAGCAGTTATAACAGCTGGCAATGTTATAGGATGTACTTAACGCAAGCAGTTAACAGCTGGTAATGTTATTAATTGAATTTGATTTATGCATTTTGACGCATTCCAATGTTGTAAACTGTAAATTAACATATACGCAGTTATCAGCTAGCAATGTTATTAATCTTGAATGTGATGCATACATTTGACAATGTTATGGTGTGTAAGCTTACCTATAATAGAGCGTGCAATCAAACCCTATTCACCTGAAAAAATTCATTGGAGTGAAGCAACATGTTGGGCTATAATAATTATACGCTTGTGATATCAACGTATACGACATTTATATAGCGACTATAAAAATAAAGTCACTAGAGATGATCATAAGATAGCAAACATATAAACTACAATTCCCAAGAAGTCTTAAATCGTAGTCAGTTGTTAAAGTCCAAATCAATGACTTTTGAAAGTTGCTAAAACAATTATTGCTTTGACTGAAGGGATTCTTGTAGATATTATTCTCGTCAACCATCATAATTCACCGGTCATAAACCGGTTATTTTCACCTGCAATAATTCACCGGTGATATTCCTGTGTAGTCCGGTGATATTGATATTTTTCACCAGTTATATACTTTCACCTGTAATTCACCGGTCATATTCCTGGTAATTCACCGGCGATATTCCTGTGTAGTCCGGTGATAATGATATTTTTCACCAGTTATATACTTTCACCTGTAATTCACCGGTCATATTCCTGGTAATTCACCGGCGATATTCCTGTGTAGTCCGGTGATAATGATATTTTTCACCAGTTACTTTCACCTGTAATTCACCGGTCATATTCCTGGATTATTCACCGGTGATATTGATCTGTAATTCACCGATCATAATTATTCATCTGCAATTCACGTGAATCGGTGAATAACAGATACACAATGTACAAAATTGCACCTATAAATTCTCTGCGGGTTGCAGATGAATAGCACTGGTGATATTCGTATGGGACGAGGTTTACGGTAACGTCAACTCAGGCACGAAATGAGCATGGACGGGGATCACTGCCCACTAACCATCCCCCAAGTCTACCCACCCTTCCATTCGGTAGATGACGTTGCTAAAATGTGCAGTAGGACGCGATGAACGCCTTACAAGGCTGCCAGACAGTTAAAAATAGACTCCTGTGATAAGTTGTGATTGTCCGTTCATATATACTATGAATTATTATTGTAATCATGCTGCATTGTTCAATTTGAAATTAAACAAGGATAAAATTATATTGTAATTCGTCGGTAATTCGTCTGTTATTCACCGGTGATATTTATCTGTTATTCACCGGTGATATTTATCTGTTATTCACCGGTGATATTTGTCTGTTATTCACCGGTGATATTTGTCTGTTATTCACCGGTGATATTTGTCTGTTATTCACCGGTGATATTTGTCTGTTATTCACCGGTGACATTTATCTATTATTCACCGGTGATATTTATCTATTATTCACCGGGTGATATTTGTCTGTTATTCACCGGTGATATTTATCTGTTATTCACCGGTGATATTTGTCTGTTATTCACCGGTGATATTTGTCTGTTATTCATCGGTGATATTTATCCATTATTCATCGGTGATATTTGTCTATTATTCACCGGTGAAATTATTATCTGCTATTCACGATAATTCACCGGTGATGTTTATTTGTCATTCACCGGTGATATTTATCTATTATTCACCAGTGATATTTATCTATTATTCACCGGTGATGTTTTTCTGTTATTCACCCGTGATATTTATCTATTATTCACCGGTGATATTTATCTGTTATTCACCGGTGACATTTATCTATTATTCACCGGTGATATTTATCTGTTATTCACCGGTGATATTTGTCTGTTATTCACCGGTGATATTTATCTGTTATTCACCGGTGATATTTGTCTGTTATTCACCGGTGATATTTGTCTGTTATTCATCGGTGATATTTATCCATTATTCATCGGTGATATTTGTCTATTATTCACCGGTGAAATTATTATCTGCTATTCACGATAATTCACCGGTGATGTTTATTTGTCATTCACCGGTGATATTTATCTATTATTCACCAGTGATATTTATCTATTATTCACCGGTGATGTTTTTCTGTTATTCACCCGTGATATTTATCTATTATTCACCGGTGATATTTATCTGTTATTCACCGGTGACATTTATCTATTATTCACCGGTGATATTTATCTATTATTCACCGGTGATATTTATCTGTTATTCACCGGTGACATTTATCTATTATTCACCGGTGATATTTTTCTATTGTTCACCGGTGATATTTATCTCTTATTCACCGGTGATATTTATCTGTTATTCATCGGTGATATTTATCTATTAATCACCGGTGATATTTATCTGTTATTCATCGGTGATATTTATCTATAATTCACCGGTGATATTTATCTATTATTCACCAGTGATATTTATCTATTAATCACCGGTGATATTTATCTGTTATTCATCGGTGATATTTATCTATAATTCACCGGTGATATTTATCTATTATTCACCAGTGATATTTGTCTGTATTTCACCGGTGATATTTGTCTGTTATTCACCGATGTGTGTACTCAAGTTGTTTCTGTGGTGACCCCGAGCGATAATCAAGAACTGAGCAAATAGCAAACGATCAACGTCAGCGCGAGTCTGCTACAAAGAAGAGTTACCCACCCATGCAGTCGTGCCAGTCCAAACGAATCATCGATTCTCGTGGATCGATATCTCCGATTGATTTACCATATAACCGATTTAATTAGCCACAATAATTATACGTGCAGAATTTACACCGTCGATAAATAACCTATGCGCCACATAGCACAGAACTGTGTGTGTGTGTGTGTGTGTGTTTGTGTGTGTTTGTGTGTGTTTGTGTGTGTGTGTGACCAATTGCACCAGATGCCACCTAATGTCACCTATTGCCACCGTGTGCAATAATTATGATGTCACCAGGGCTTAAAGTGTGGCTGGATGGTCATAGACGGCGTCCATGCACTCATTTTGAAATCTGAACGCCGTCCTGCCACTTATTGGCTAGCAAGGCCTGGAAAGGTAAGGGGCGTCCAGGGACTTATGTTTCTACACTTTAAGCACTGGATGTCACATAATGTCGCATTACACTCTATCTATTATGCACTACCACAACAACTTAGCAGCCAGATTCACACTTTGAGCGTTTAAACAGCATATAATACTCTAGAAAAGGCGCTTAGTAAATTCTCAGATACGATAAGATCTAGCAGACTACATGAAGACGAGTCGTTCCATGTGACCTATCTATATTATAAGGCAGAAATTCCATATGTTTGTTTGTTTGTACGCTTTTGACAGAATTGACTCTCCCCTGCAGAATAGGCTCGGAAATGAAACAGCGTCGGTTTAAAAAAATTCTTGCAATCGATTCTTACCCAAATTATAAGGTCATCGCAACTATTTTCAGGTTTTAAATCAGTTCAAAACAAAAGTTATTAGCATTTTAAGACAGATTTCATCAGTAATTGACCACACTAGCGCGTAAGTCAAGAGTCTACACCGCATGACGTCATACCCGCACAGTAATAATTTTCGTAGCGCCCCGTATGGGTGGGTCAAGTTTGGCTTTTTGGGGAAGCGAGGTGGGGTGGAGGGTTGGCGAAAACCCGAAATTTAGCAGTCAACGATGGACACCAGAGTGGAGTAGTGTTTAAAACCCTAAATTTCACTTTAGAACTCGAGTTATTAGCGTTTTAAGACAGATTTAATCGCAAACGCTTTGGTAAGCAGTATCGAGCTTTAGTAAAGGAGTCTACAGCCCGAATGACGTCATACAAGCCCAGTAATAATTTCCGTAGCGTCCCGCAGGGGCGGGTTACGTTTGGCTTTTTGAGGAAGCGGGGTGGGCTAGAGGGTTGGCGAAAACCCTACATTTAGCGGTCAACGTTGGGTACCACAGTGGAGTAGGGTTTAAAACCATAAATTTCCCGGGCAACGCCGGGTTACACATCTAGTTATTATATAATTTCAAGGCTCTGCTGAGTCACCTTTGATTTTTGAATTACGTTGCAATGTTTTATTAGCGCAACATGAATCATTTTGACTTGATTTTACGGATTGGTTCTGAAGCTTCATCTATCGGCGCACACTCAATTGTGATCTCCAAATTCCTAAGGCGCCACTCGAAAGCCATGCGCAGGGCACCAGCTCATTCACGAGCGCTATGTCTAGTATCAGAAGAGTTGTCCAAAAGAGCAACTTAGTCCGAAGGAGGTCGTACCTGTAGTCCGGCTACACATTGTACACTGGACACCAGCGCAAGATAGAACACTAGCGTAAGATAGAACACACTAGTTCAAGATAGCACACTAGCGCAAGATAGAACACTAGCGCAAGATAGAACACTAGCGCAAGATAGAACACTAGCGCAAGATAGAACACTAGCGCAAGATAGAACACTAGCGCAAGAGAGAACACTAGCGCAAGAGAGAACACTAGCGCAAGATAGAACACTAACGCAGGATAGAACACACTAGTTCAAGATAGCACACTAACGTAAGATAGAACACTAGCGCAAGATAGAACACTAGCGCAAGATAGAACACTAGCGCAAGATAGAACACTAGCGCAAGATGGAACACTAGCGCAAGATAGAACACCAGCGCAAGATAGAACACTAGCGCAAGATAGAACACCAGCGCAAGATAGAACACTAGCGCAAGATAGAAGTTCCAAATAACATTCACCAATAATAATACTATTACTATTACGAATTCCTAGCATTGAATCGTCGTGGGTTAAAGAAGGCATTGGCGATC
>CATKHU010000182.1:49661-64661 GCA_949752735.1 Lumbricus terrestris
TTATAGACCCTGAATGCAACGATGACTTTGAGGTACATGTAGGTGCGGCGGGAAGGAGAACGGGGTGGGGTGACGATTGCCCTTCCAGTGCCACGTGCTCTGATCACTGGGTACTATAAAAAGATCGAAGACAAGAATCATGGTTACAATTAGTCGCAGTTCAATGACCATGGTCCCCAACCCCAATCCACCCCACCCCACTTCAACCCCAATCCACCCCACTCAACCCCCTTCGCCCCGGCTGCACCAACCACTCGTCGCTTAATTACATCAACGTTGCTCAATATCAATCGCAGCTAACACCAGCGACTCGACAACCGCCATATCGATCCACAATCCACACAGACACACACATACACACATACATAGACGACCACGGACATACACACACACATACACACACAGACATACATAGACACACACAGACATTAAACAGACATACACAGAAATACACAGACATACACACATATACATAGACATACACAGACATATACACGGACATACACAGACATACACACATACATAGACATACACACAAATGCATAAACATACACAGACATACTAATACACACACATACTCGGACAATTACTGCCTCTGGGTGCAGGGGAATATTATTTATATATACATATATATATACATGTATATATACATGTATATATAGTTAAAAATACACACATAAATATAGACAGTTTATATGCGCACTAATTTGCTTAGTGCAAGAGTAAGTATCCGGACAAAATTATACACAGCTACTCATATGTATATACATAATTATATATGTATATGTATAGACCTATGTGCAAAATGCATATTCATAATGCATGTATATAGGCCTACGTAGAAGACATTTGCACATTGAAATACATCATGGGCATAGCATGTCTATATATACATTACACAACGAATATATGATATATATAACTACGTATATCTAAAATTATATATAAAATTACATATACATATATATATATATATAATCATTACGTATAATTATCTGTGTATGTGTATAAGTAAATATTGACCAACTCCGTTCGTTGATCGATGTCATTACTTGACGCAATGTGTGTTTATGTTTAGAGAGAGATTGATTGAGAGTTTGATTGATTGATTGAAATGGGATTGATTGAAATCAGTCGCAAATATCAGTCGAACACCGCTCGGAATATTTCGTCATTTCTCACAATAATAATAAAAATATAAAAATAACGAAAATGACTGCATGCATACATAAAAAGGCCTACATAATTATTCATACATACATGCATGCATACATAGTCATATAATTATATATATACACAAATATATACGTATACAATTAATTGCACAACTGTAAGTGAATTGATTTCAGCACCTGTATAAGCGAGAGGAAGACAGACAGACAGACAGACAGACAGACAGACAGGAAACCTAGGTTGGGTCGTTGTGTTTATGGGGGTGGGTTGTGGATTGGAGAGACAAATCAATGTTGATTTAGTCTGTCCGCTCATCGGCTGAGAGCCGTTAGCTTTCGTCGTCATCTGAATTCGATGGGCGTTCAGACAACCGGAACTGCTCGCCGGCCAGACAGGAAGTCGCCTCACTGCACCGGAACTAGACTCTCTGGTCGAGTTCTTTCACCGGCTGGCCGACGATCACGCCAGCCGCGATACACCATCATCACCACAGAAATATATCCCAGTGGCCTTGATGCGCGCATTACTGATATGACGTCAGACTGCGAAACTGCGCATGCGCGTTGAGGGTTATTTAATTATGTGAAGAAGAAGAAGATGCGATGATTTGCGTTTGATTCTAATGATGATTAACGATAGAGTCTTTCAATTACAGCTATAATCAGCGCCATCGATTGAAGCTTTTTGTTTAGATTATGGCGCTTAATGAGAAACTGACATACAGACCCTTAAGACATACAGTAACTTTTATAGCGCTATCAGTTACACCGCTATACAGCGATCATGACCACGATCATGATCATAGTTGCAGTTTAACGTCATTGTGTGCTGACAAAGACCATTAGAGCGACGCCCTCCTCCTTTATCCAGACTTGGGACTGGCACTGGCAACATGTCAATTACGGTTTTTTTTTTATCTCGAAGGTTGTCGCACTAAAAGGGTTTCTCACAGAATTCCCGCGTATTCAGGTCACATTTGAGCTTCATCCGATATATCTTTCCACTTAGTGGCATTTAAAGAGGTGTTTAAAGATCAGTTCAATTCAATTTAATTTTCGGTACTAAGTTTTGTTTTTTATATCTGACCACTAAAATGTAGTTATTGCGAAAAATATTACGCCGAAAAATACGTTGGATATACAAAATATATTTCCTTAATTCAAACTGAACTTGACAAACCACGACATTTGAATGTATGTTTGTGAGAAACAACGCCACGCACTGAATTTCATGCGATGAGGAATAATTGGGGTGATTAATTGCAGTAGGGGACCGTGTGTGTCGGTTAGGATCAGGTCAGGCGTCGTGTGTGTCGGTTAGGATCAGGTCAGGCGCAGGGCCGTGTTTAAGGTTCTTCGAGTGTCGGTGCAAAGTGTTACAGCAAGGGGCAAAGTGCCGATCGGCAGTCTTACAAGAATATGTCATTTTACGAAAATCCGCTGTTCAATAGGCTAACCTACGTGGTTTGTCGGCTGTGGCGTGTCAGTGAGCAAGCACGCAACGTCGGTTAACTTGGTCAAATTAATGTTTTCTTACACTTACTGATTTTACAAAAGGTTTAAGTAACACTGAGACTCGTAAAAGACATTAATTTTGGCCATTGGCAAAAAAATCTCGGCTCAGGGGCATTCGGTGCACCCAGTGCCGGCGCTAGGGTACCGGAGGCCCCCCCCAAAAAAACTTGAGGCCCCCCATACCTTGAGCTGTCATCTCAGCAAAATTTCTCATAATATTAGTGCTGAAAGACATGGTGTAAGACTTCAATAGATGTCCCATACCAATTGTTAAATTTTTGGAATTTCCATGCTGTAATGTTAGAAATTTTAAGCTGTCATCTTTACAAAAAAAGCTCTTTTTCATTGCTGTTAGTCGTGTTTTGGACCTCCATTGTTTAAATTTATCCGATTTGCCAACTGTAATGGTAGCATTTATAGGCTGTCATCTGAACAAAATTGATCATTATTGATGGGCAGTGGATGATACCTATGAAATATTTCTGAAATAATGGGGATACAAGGATTCCGTCCCAACCACAAATTGTGGGGCCGTGCCCCTGTCCACACCCCAAGTCTCCTCTTTGGTTGAAGGATAATGCTCTATTGATTTGAGTGATATTATTTCGTATGCTTTGCGTTAAAACATAATTCGGTGCATGGTTTCAGGATTGAACAGTTATGAAAGGTATAAAGACCAGCTAAATTTGGGGGCCCCTTTCAAACTCTAATGGTTATATACTTATGCCCAAAACCAGTATGATATTTGCATTAGGTCTGCTATGGCAGTGCCATATGGTTAGCTGAGGCATGCACCAGACCGGATCTGTAGTCACAAATAGGCAAAATGACCAGCTAAATTTGGGGGCCCCTTTCAAACTCGGGGCCCCCCCCAATTGGGGGGTACGGGGGGTGCTAGCGCCGGCACTGGGTGCACCGCACCGAATGGACCTATGTTAAACACGGCCCTGGTCAGGCGTCGTGAGGGTCGGTTAGGATCAGGGTATTCGTCGTGAGGGTCGGTTAGTGTCAGGTTAAGCGTTGCGAGGATTGGTTAGGGCCATGCATGCTAAACGTTGTGAGGGTCTGCTCCCGTTCCTCTGACTATATGAAGAGCTGCAGTTCGTGCTCGGGAAATGACGAATTCATCCCGAGTGGAGGAACGTAGAGCACGATGACCTGTAGAACCAAAGTAGAGTCACAGAGCTCGTCCAACTATACAGGAACACCATCTAGAAGTGGTGGCACTGCCACACGAAAGCAGAGACCTGGTAAATAATTTGCTGCTGGACAGAGACGCCTGTTCAAAGTTCAAGCAATGTGCGACACAAACCAAGGTTTTGTTAGATTGATAATTATAGCCTACTGATATGGATGGTTTTGAACTTTGAAGTGAGTCTGATACATGATTTCTGTATACCAAATATTTTCGGATAATACTCTAGAGATGAAGTTGCAATTATCTTTGTCGAGAAAAGTGAGAAGCCATGAGCCCGAGGACGGAGCTCATGACCATAGGAGGGGCGAGGCGGGATGGAATAATCGGTAGAGTGCATGCAGTTTATTATTGCGTATTGAGTTAAACAGGCGTTCACCAACTTCCTCTGTCATCTCTGCTGCACTGGAGGATTGAGATTGTAGGTAGTGTCTGCGCTTCATCTTCCTCAGCAGCACACATGGGTGGGCACTCGCAGACAATGGCAGTAGTAGGTTATAGTTTAACGACACTGACTGATAACAAAGAGCAGTAACGTCGCTCTCCTCCGTTATCCAGACGTGGGACTGGCACTGTCATAGTGTAAACTCTGTCGGAGTTAAACGTGTATAAGGAGTTTATTTAAATGGCTTATAATTTAGACGTTACATCTTATGCCTCCGTGGGCCGTTGTTTGTTTAGATGAAATTTGTAGCCTAATCTGCACTGCAGGCTGCAGCCCAAGAAGTGACCAACGCTTATTTAAGTGCTGAGATTAAACAACTCAAAAAAGGTGTCGTATCCGAAAGCCTCTGCGTTCGAATTTTCACGATTTCCAATCTGATCTCTTGCTTTGTGTGACGTTTCAGAACTATAGCGATCTTCGCCGTTTTACCATTATTCTACTTTGTACCTCTTAAATGCACCATGTTTGCGAAACTTCGAATCAACTCTGAGAAGTTCATTTTGTGGGGCACAGTGGTGCAGTGATTGGTTCGGAGCCTTCGAGCCGGAGGGTTACAGGTTCGAATCCACCTCAGGCTGCCTCGTATGGACCTTGATCAAGTCCTTCAATAAATCAATCAATCGATCAATCATTTATTTTTTTAACCGATCAATCATTATACAGTTATAAATTGCAAGTCACCAATGCAAAAGGAAATGGCCACAAGGAGAGGCCCTGAAGGATCATTGACCCCGCTAACAGGGACATCTATGTACATGTAAAACAAAATTATGCAACGGCCGACAATTGCTATTAAGTAACAGCGGCGGCGCCAGGGGGCTAGGGGCTAAGTCCCCCAAAAGCCATCCGGGGGCTAAGCCCCCCTAAAAAGGTCATCTTTTTTACATGTAAAACTGAAGTTTCGGCGGATGAAAATGGAAAATAGAAAATTTCCTCGGATTCAACCCATCCAAAGCTGAAATCCTGGCGCCGTCACTGCTAGATAAGACAGTGAATGACTACAATTAAAATATCCTAGCTAAAGTAGACAGAGCAAACTCTTAACTAAATAAGAAGGAATAAAAATAATGCACTTGCAGTTGATCGTGCTCTTCGGCGTGAAACTCCGATGCAGTGTCCGCTCTGTAGTCGGAAGTGCCTCTCAGTAGAGAGCTTGAAGGACGCTGTGGCAAATGCGCGAAATAGATTCTTAATATCTTTGGTGGTTTTAGCGTTTGACGACGTCTTGTGAGGTAGTTGAGAAGTGAGATGGCGTATATATATATCTATATAAATAAAGAGAAGATTCTGTAACGTGTGTCTGTCTGTTTGTCCGGAATGCATTTCAACAGTTTTTGAGCTATTCACTCCAAATCTTCACTACTGTGTAGGTCTCGGCACGAGACGCAAAGTCGAGGGGTTGGCGATTTTCTACCACCATGGGGGCCAGGGTGGGGAGGCGAAACCCCCAAATTTTTTCCCAAAACGTTTTAGCCATTTATATGAAATTTTTTTCCTGGATAGAGGGCCATCAGAACCACCCGGATCAGTAGTTGGTGAATCTCTACCACCAAGGGGGCCAGCGTGGGGGCGAAAACATTAAGACGGTTAAACACCTTCTTAAACGCTTCCATGGTCATTATATAAATGGCGAGAGCTGCTAATTTAATTTTAACGAAAATCCTTATTTCACGGGTGGCGTACTGGTGCAGGTCGGTGTGGTGGGGTGAGGTGGGAAAGAGGGTGAGGTGGGAAAGAGGGTGGGGGGGCGGGGAGAGGGTTAGGAGAATGGGGTGAGGGGGAATTTTTCCTGGAAACCCTAATTTCACCGTTTTCACGGGTGGCGTACTGGTGGAGGTCGTAGTGTGGTGGGGTGAGGGAGCGGGTGTGGGAAGAGGTGGGGGTGGAGGAATTTGTCCCTAAACCCAAATATCGCGGGTGGCGTACCGATGAAGGTCGGAGTGCGGTGGGGTGTTGTAGAGTGGGGATGGTATGGGGGTGGGGGTGGGTGAGGTTGAGGGGTTTGGGATCGTGGTGGGGTCGGGGGTGGGGTGAAATGGGGTGGGGGTGAGAGGTGTGGTGAGGGTGGTGAGGGGTGGGGTCGGGGTGGGGTGGGGTGGAGGGGTGGAGTTTTGGGTGGAGGGGGTGAGGGTGGGGTGGAGGGCGGGGGTTGGGGTGTGGTGGGGTGTGGGGTTGGGGTGAGGGTGGATGGAGGGGTGGGGTGGGGAGTGGAGGGGTGGGATGTAGGGGGATGGGGTGGGAGTTGTGTTGGGGTGGAGTGGGGTCGGAGGGGGTTAGGGGTGGAGTGGGGGTGGAATGGGGTGGAGTGGGGTTGGAGGGGTTGGGGTGGAGGGCTGGGTTGGGTGTGGGGTGGGATGGGGGTGGTAATTTTCCTGAGACCCAAATTTCTCGGGTGGCGTACTGGTACAGACCGGAGTGTGGTCGGGTGTTGTGTGGTGGGGTTGTGGCCGAAGCGGGTCGAATCCTAAATTTCCCGGGCAACGCCGGGTACCCAAGCTAGTATATATATATATATATACGATACATAATATATCGATATAGTCTATGTAATTATACATGCATAGTGGTTAACTGAAGAGGTCTTGCTATCAAATTCCATGCATATAGATCAGAAATAATAATTATAGTTTGGGATTTCTGTTCAACCTGCTGCAGTGCACTCTGGTCAAATCCTGCCACAACGAGGTCGCTTATTGTAGGCTGTTGATGGAGGGAGAGGATCGGTAATCCGTCATCGTATTATTATATACGCTGAGGCAAAGAAAATGAAACCGCTAGCGCCTCAATCCCATGGCTAACCATGCGAGGATCGTTATGAGGAATGTTCCTATCCATCCTCGTCGTCGTCGTCCTCCTCCTCTTCCTCCTCTTCTTCCTGGCTGCTTCAGTTTAACAACACTGTGTATTGTATTGTATTGTATTGTATTGTATTGTATTGTATTGTATTGTATTGTATCTGACCGTTCATAAAGCGTATCTCTCAGCAAAAAAATCTGCTAGCCGACCATTAATTTTAAGGAGGTCGATAAGAACAAAATTACAGCAGTGAAGCAGATTCGGAGAACACACAAAATCGTGAATCAGCAATGGTCATTAGCATCGTCCCCTCCTTTATCAATTCCCTCGGACTGGCACTGCCGAAGTTCGAGTAGTGACACGCAGACAGATTGTCTGCAGAGACAGAGATAGAATTCTGCATCGTTTTGGGCAAGTAGCAATTAGTTTAAACGTTTAAAAGGGTGTAGAAGGGCGTTGCAATTTAAATAGGTGTCCTATAGCTGTCAACAGTTGACTTCACACATTCCTCGCATAAAGAATTATTGCATTTCTATGTTTTTCAGATTAATTTGACTGACTTGCAGATACATGATTTATCCCATGGATGGATGAGTGAATATAATCGATTCGATCGATATTCTTGGATCTGCGGAAACTGAAAATAATTTCACACCTCTTTTAATTGTGATATTCAACCTATAAGTAAAAGCAGTAAAGAAGCCATTAATTTTCTTTCCTGTCATTGTTTTACTTCATCCAGCTTGACCCGTCAATGCCTGTTGCGTGATCAACCGGCGTTTGATCTGTTCCATCTGTGCTGTGATCTTTGATTGAGATGAACGTTAGCGTCGGATTGGAAAAGAACAACTGGAGAGAACCGCAGGATGACGTCGTTCAAATCGTCAAGCCAAAGAACGTCAAGGACATCGACGAGGTAATAGCCTACATTACACTTTGAGTAATTGCAGATTTATATAGCGCTGTTTAAAGAGAGAGAGAGAGAGAGAGAGAGAGAGAGAGAGAGAGAGAGAGAGAGAGAGAGAGAGAGAGAGAGAGAGAGAGAGACACACACACACACACACACACACACACGCAGGCTTTCTGATCTAACACAGTGATGTAGCGTTCGAACGAAATGTTTTCGCGTTTGTGTATATCGTGAGCTGCATGGAAGTGGGCACCGATGCACATGCAATGGATAATTATCTCAAAGAATTTATAATTATAGTTAAATGGTTTTTAAAGGTCTCTAATTTGTATGCGTTTTGCAACATCTTGTTGGCGATAACTTAAACTTGGTGGACCCTCTCCAACCTCTCAATCCGAACCCGCGGGAGTCCAGCAAAGATGAAGGCGCAGTAGTCGATGCGGCTCAGCCCAAATGCATGGACAAAAGAAGCTGAAACTTTAGAAGTCGCAGAGCGAGTAATGATCCAGAGCTGCCGCAGTTGGTAGTAGCAGACCAGCAGCTGCGACACACCTGATCTATATGAGGTGCAAGGGTGAGTTCAGAGTCCAAGAGCATCCCCAGGTCACGCACCACCGAAGAAAAAGTCATAGATGAGAATTGAGTAGAGAGAACGCTCAGGTCGAGCTTAGTCAGCTGGGCCCAAATTTATGGGAGATGACTTGGCTAAGACACCACTTAGCGCTAAGATGCGTCTAGCTAAGACGTGTCGTAGACTTTACGACACCCCGTATTCACCACTCGCACTTACAGGACCACTTACTTAGTCGACAAACTAAAGCGTGGTTATAGTTAGTGCGCATGCGCACATAATATTAATAGGCGGCCGTGCCTTAGCCAGTGGGCTAGACAATGGGCTGTCCGCGTATCAAAACAAACAAAGACGTTGCATCGCCCGCGGAAGATATTATCTTCGGCGGTAGATTATATGCGATCTAAAATGCGTTTTGTTACACATTAATTTTTATTTATTTATTTATTTCAAGTATTTATATAGCGCCTCTTCAAGGAACCTACTCAGAGACGCTCTCTGCGCTAACTATAGCCGAAATGATGTTAAGTGTCATAACAACAAGAAAATTCCATCAATTAGCAAAATAAGTCACAGTGAGCCCGAAACAGTCATCAGTGGCGATCCCTCGCAGACACGTAGAATCATCCAACGGAATCCCGTCAACAGCTTTCAGATGGTGTGAATGTTCAGAGTCTCTGGTACAGGTTTCGTCAGTAGAGTAGAGCGGCGACAGATGACAGGGCTCGCAAACATGGTATTAATGGTATTAATGGTATTTAGTGACGGTGAAAACCACAAGCATAAATCAGCTCATCGTCCCACATCCAACGGAGGTAAATTTGGTGCCTCTGAAACACTCTTTAATAGTTTAAACCGCGTCGAAGTGGACGAATCGAAGATGTCCCGCCGGCCATGTTTGCCTTTACGACAGCGACTAGTAGACTTACACGACCCTCATAGGTCGACTAGCGTAGTTGTGTCTTAGCTGGCTAAGACGTCGTTGTGAATTCTGATTTATCCGTTAGTTGCCCGCTAGTCGCAACTAGGATCTAAGACATGTCTGAGATACAGTCATAAATTTGGCCCCAGGCTGTTGCGTAGTGCCCAACCAAATGAATTGAGTGTTTATACACACTACACCACCGCGTCCCACAACAATGGAGCCGCGGGCATTGTTTGAAATAATTATTTGCGTTGATGGATTGAATTTGGCAAGTGGTGTTTTAGAAGTGATTTCATTAGAACGGCGGCACTGATAGCCAGACGCTAACCGTTAATTAAACGCTGGAGAAAAGGATCTTATTGTGAAGTAATCTTAAAGACTTCCCCCGGCCTGGAAGAGGAAGGCGAAGAGGAGGACGAAGTGAAAGGAAAGGAAAGGAGGAGGAAGGAAGAAGAAGAGGTTGGTCAGAGTTAGAGAAGGATGGTGAAGAGGACAAGGAGGAGGACTAGGAGGAGGACGAGGAGAGGAAGACGAGGAGGGGAGGAGAGGAAGAGGAGGATGGGGAGAGGAAGAGGAGGAGGACGACGAGGAGGACGAGAGGAAGAGGAAGAGAAGTTGCAACCTCACTGGACACTTGTAGGCATCTTTTTATCCTTCTGTCTCTCTGTGTCCCTGTCTGCATCTGTCAATATATATTATATATATGTGTGTGTGTGTGTGTGTGTGCGTGTGTGTGTGTGTGGGTGTGTGTGTGTGGGTGTGCGTGTGTGTGGGTGTCTACCTGTCTCTCTGTCTCTGCAGGCAATCTGTCTGTGTGCGTGTCTGGCTCTGTCCCTGTCTCTGGCTCTGTCCCTGTCCTGTCTCTCTGTCTGTCCGTTTGTCTGCTTGTCTGTTTGTCCCTGTTCTGTCTCTCTCTCTCTCTCTATTTCTCTCAGAGCGCCTACTGTGTCATAAATAAAGCATCATTTCCCTACTCGCGCCGTAACCATAGCAACAGGTGTCAACGACATCGTCGTCGCCTTGGTGACAGCTTTTCCGCCGAATATCTATCTCGTTCATAATTTAACAATCTGGAAACAACAGAAGCCGGATCAACCTCTCCTCACCCCTCTCCTCCACCTCCTCCACCTCTTCCACCACAGCATCCACCGGACCCCGTGGACCAGCAACCGTCGCGACCTCTTTGGCATCCATCTTCCACCATCCATGGTAACCATGGCGACCGTGTGGCGTGTGGTCTCTTCTGAGAGCGTCTAATGGAGCCGAGTAGTGAGTCGGTTAAAGTCCAATGATGCCAGCCTTCATCGCCGTTGTGTTGACACTTCTGAAGGGATGGTTTCGATGTTATGGCTGAATTAAGCAGGCACTGATGGTGTGCGCTGCGGCGGTGGATTGATGGCCACGTTGTTCATGCAGTGACCCTACACTTCGACGTTCCAGGGGTGCCATTCGTGGTGGGAGCAAAGCGTAAAATAGTAAATACATAGATGTGTGCATGAAAAACTTATTAGGCCGCCGCATGTTGTATATGACAGGCTATTATCTATTATCATAGGTGCAATCACGTCCCAAAAGTTGGGGGGGACCATAATGAATCACGTCCTAAAAGTTGGGAGGGACAATAATAATAAAGTTAGGGGTCCACTCAAAAGTTGGGGGGACGCGTCCCGTGGGTCCCATATGGTGGTTGCGCCTATGGCTATTATACTAGTACATGGATTATGGATGGATCCATTGGATCTCATTATCTTTGTAACAGGATTTCTCTACTTGTTGCAGTTTTCCCATCTATACTTATTATACTAACTGGTGTTTTCTTTCCTTTGCTTATTGATTGCTCACCTGGTTGTTTATTTGCTCATGATCTTTGCCTTTATGATGCCCACTTTCATATCGTACTACATCACTGTTTTATTTAGGTGATCCATCATTTTCTATACTCCCTTCTGGTCACCAGCCAGCATTGCCTGGTCATCTGCGAGGTTTAAAGCATTCGACAAGTTACCGCGCTGTGTGGTAACAAGGACCATTAGTGTCGCCCTCCTCCTTTATCCAGCCTTGGGACTGGCACTAGCAGAATGCAACCAGTGGCGGAGTTAATTGCGGTTTTGTGGTGGTATTTGTAGTTTAACGTCACTGTGTGGTAACAAAGACCATTAGCGACGTCCTCCTCCGTTATCCAGGCTTGGGACTGGCACTGGCAGAGTGCGACCAGTGGCGGAGTTGCTTTTTTGTCAATCTTGCTCCTACTTTTATGCCCTCCTACTACCGACATCTGGCGAAAGCACAACTCACCAGTGGCCATGATTAGTTGCACTTGTATTCGCCAGAGGGCCGAACTCTTTCACGGGAATAATTGAGCATTTATCTGTCCGTCTGAAACCAGTTGCGACTCGATAAAAAATAAATACAAACTGCAACGGTGCCTTTACGCTCAGGTTTGACCCAGGTTCCGAGGCGAGAGAAAAACTAGAGTTTCGCCCATGCAGTAGGCCTATGCTCCCATTTTAAACATTCAGCGTTTGAAAAATATTCGAAATGCTTCACCAGTATTTTAACTATTATCTCACCCAGGGACGTCATTTCAGTTTTTTTCAGGGGGGGCCAAAAAAATTTGCGGGTCAAAACTCCACAAGCTTCTTAAGTTCTGTCTTGGGCCAACACAGGGACGTCATTTCAGTTTTTTTCAGGGGGGCCAAAAAAATTTGCGGGTCAAAACTCCACAAGCTTCTTAAGTTCTGTCTTGGGCCAACATTTGCAAAACTGCAGCTAAATGAGATGTTTTATTCTTGCTCTTATTTATTTCTTACTATATTTTATTCAGTGATTGATATATTTTAAATGCCTATATATATACAACTTATACAAGCCTACTTTAAATAGACTAAGTGCTTTGCACTTGTATACCATGATATTATTTACCATTATATGATTATAATAGTGCCATTATTCATTATGATTATATGATACCATCATATTGAAAGCGTAATATTTGCACAAACATTTTTGTACAACTAAAATGACATAAATGGCCATCCCCACAGAAATATTTGACAAAATGAATGATAATGGCGATTAATTGTTCCTGCTTACATTTTTGTATTGCAACGAGTTGTCTTACATAGACTCTTATCTACCATGATATTACTAGATTTTATGTAATTATAATTATATTATTTTCTATGGTAATATATGGCATTATCATAAAATAGAGTATAATACACTGTTAATATTTGTAAAAATACTATGTTTTTACAACTAAATGTCTTCTCTCCACTCTCAAGTGTTATCCTTAAAATTTCAATCTGTCAAATTTCAAAATGTTTTGTTTCTTAAAGTACCTAGTAAAATAACATCATTGCTACATATGCTTCCCAATTTTGGTAGTTTTGCACATCTTGCTTACTTGACAATTTCTGCTAACTTTGTCCTGGTCAGCAATTAAGGACCGTCTTGAACATCAAGGCTAAGCCAGTACAATAAAGTAAGCCTACATGTTATACTCCGATATGCTGTTATTCATCATAAAAAGTTCAGTAGCAAACGAACTGAGTTGCCTATTATAACTTGATACATACAGAAATTATTATTGCAATTATTATTACATTTTAATATTGAAATATTAAACCATTCTTTTTATCAGCACTGAAATAATAGAGTGATTTTGTCAAGATAATATCTTAAAATGCTATGATTACAATGTGTAAGCTCAACAAGAAATTGTTATTATTTTAAGTAGGCCTATATTTATTGGAGTCTTAGACCACTTTTATCAGCACTCAAATAGTAGAGCAATTTTTTCAGATCCCAGCCTAAAATTGCACTATTGCACTGTGGAAATTCAAACAAATTTCTTGCAGGCAAGAGCAAATCCCCTCCCCAGGAGAAATCCAGATTAAACCCTGCTTTAATATGTCATTAATAACAATTCACAAAGCAATAGCCTATTGCATGCTCATGCTGCATGCACTAGGCCTGCAATAATTATCATTGGACTAATGACTATTAGTAACTATGGGGATTATTCAAGTGTTGGTCAATGGCTTGTTGGACCTTCGGTTGTTTAAGCCAAAACACTGATATCAGATATATGGCTTTGTCTGAAAACTTAATTTGAAAGTATGATGGGTGATTATCTCAACCTGGAAAAGATAATACTCAAAGAAATTATTAATATCCAGGACTTCATGTATAAGAAGTAAATCTGTCCAAACATTGCACTATAAATCCAATCAGTTTCTGTAAATTTCAGTTCAATTAGATGTCACATAATAATAGGCCTACCGTGAGTGCTTTAGCCTTTATGGTAGATCATCGGTTTTGGGCTGGACTTTCATGTCCTTTGGTCCGATTTTATTCACTCTCCAGTTCTCAAGAAACTCCAATCGTCAGCTATGCCAACCGCCATTGGTAACACACATACTCAGTAACCTCCCCCTCAACTTCTGCAGTCAGCCCCTTGTAATCCGTCTTTCTACTGCCTTTCAGAATTTCCCGCTTGTTCTTCCTCTGCGAGCTACTTGCCCAGGCAGGTGCCCTAGTGGTCCGTGGTTTTAGGAAGCTGAGGAAAGGCGAAACCGCTCCAGCTCCATGTCAGACGGAATGGGGGTGCATATCGGCCTAACGCTTGTAAGGCTGGAGGGGATAATCATGGCTGGCTGTAACTGGGTGGCAGTGTGCACTGTGCGGCTCACATGCAGGACCCACACATCTGGTGACCCTACTGACCTGGGACAGGGTCTTCCCTCTATCCGATATCTGGGGCTTTATATGCTGTGCTAGTGTGCAGATCGAAGCTGCCTTCACATACAAAATATTACACAGGCCGTGAAGACATAGGTATTTTGGTATTTTGAACAACGTGTGGCGTTGCAAAATATGTCACATGTAAAATGAAGAATCGGCAAAATTCAGGGGGGGCAAATGCCCCCCCCCTGCCCTCCCCAAATGACGTGCCTGATCTCACCCTCGTAAAAATAACAGCATGGTTTTTTCGTAAGTTATTCTCGAGGTTGCAGTGTTCTTACCTCTGTGGTGGTGGTGGTAATTGCAGTTTAACGTCACTGTGTGGTAACAAAGACCATTAGCGACGCCCTCCTCCTTTATCCAGGCTTGGGACTGGCACTGGTAGAGTACAAAAAGTGGCGGAGTTTTACCTCTGTGATTGAGCAACGAGCTATAATAATATGAAGCTCGGTTGCATAGTATTGAAGCCATGGGAGACTGTTGCCATCCTAAAGGGCTTAATAAAAAGAGGAAATGGGAAAGGGAAGAGAAGGCTGGAAATGAGATGGGGTCATGCGATCGCGAGATAATAAAATTCTTGCCCCAATACCTTTTTCCAAAACTCAGCAACTATCATATTTCCGGGTCTACTCTAGGACACTATAATATGAACTGATAGACACCGTTTTTTTCTTTTCTCTGGTCCATATAAAAAATAGCCTCTGCATGCATTTATACATCTGCGC
>CATKHU010000182.1:72161-77161 GCA_949752735.1 Lumbricus terrestris
ACGGACGGACGGACGGACGGATGGATGGATGGATGGATGGACGGACGGATGGATGGGTGGATGGATGGATGGATGGATGGATGGATGGATGGACGGACGGATGGATGGGTGGATGGATGGACGGACGGACGGACGGATGGATGGATGGACGGACGGATGGATGGGTGGATGGATGGACGGACGGACGGACGGACGGACGGATGGATGGATGGATGGACGGACGGACGGATGGGTGGATGGATGGATGGATGGACGGACGGACGGACGGACGGACGGATGGATGGACGGACGGACGGATGGGTGGATGGATGGATGGATGGACGGACGGACGGACGGACGGACGGACGGACGGGTGGATGGATGGATGGACGGACGGACGGATGGACGGACGGACGGACGGACGGACGGACGGACCGACGGATGGATGGATGGATGGATGGATGGATGACAGGGTGCGCCTCCATCTTCAATTCCTCTCTTCATTCCGGGTCTCTGCAATCCATGTGGATATAACTCTTAGATTTCCGACGTAAGCGTTCGATTCTTCCTCCGCCTCCTCCACCTTCTCCTCCTTCACGTTTTCCTCTCCAAATTCCATCCTACATGTCCTCATCATCTTCCGCCTCATCTCCTCCTCTCCTCCTTCTTCTCTTCCTTCTAGTTATCATCATCTTTTCCTACTCTTCTTCTGCTTCCGCTTCTCCTCCCCTGCAAACGCCTATTATTCCTCCATCACTTCTTCTTTCTCCTCAGCTACCATACCCACCTCCCTCCTCTTCCTCCTCCACATCCTCTCCACATCCTCTTCCTCCACCAACTCATCCCCCTTCAAGACATGCACGCACGACGTTTCCATTCTTTCTCCTTCAAATTCCATTTCATTCTCCAGTTGCATTTCCAGTCGTCTTCTCCTTCCTCCTCTCTTCCCCTTCCCTCATTGCCTTCCTTCTTTCTTCCTGCTGTCGTCATCCTATTCCTACCCCCTTGCCCCACCTCCTCCTCCCTCCTCCTCTCACTTCCATCTTTATTGCATTCCTCCATTTCGCTCCACCTCCCCCATCCACCTCCATCTCCACCTCCATCTCTACTTGTCCTTATTCCCCCAATCCTGCATCCCTGGATCTCTTTCTTCCCGCTGTCTTTTTCCCAACCCCTCTCCCTCCAGCTCTCTTTCTCCTATCGCAGCGTCGAATACAATGGCTCCATTGTCCAGTATTGCCACTGCAGCACAGATGTGGCATGATAATCGCAGACAATGTTCTGCGGTCGGTCAATAGGTAGGCGCCTAACAACAATATATCATTGTGCTAAAAAAAACACTGACGACCTTTAAACAACCTCACTCGTCCCATTCATGAACCATGCAATAAAAACATTCATAGTTGAAAAGATAAAATGAGACGATTTAAATATAAAATCGAATGATTGAACGCATTCAACTAAACACATTGTCCACATCAAATATTCCACTAGCCCATATAATTTCATGTATGTAACTATGTCAACAATGCCAAAGAATATTATTATTACGTTGTTTTCATCCTAAATCAAATACAAATTAGACTTGGTCATCATGCATCACATAACCTGTGTCGTTCATTCATTCATTCATTCATTCATTCATTCATTCATTCATTCGTTCGTTTATTCATTCGTTCGTTTATTCATCCATTCACTCGTTTATTCCTTCGTTCATTCGTTCATTCATTCGTTTATTCGTTCATTCACTCATTCATTCGTTCATTCGTTCATTCATTAATTCGTTCACTCATTCACTCATTCGTTCATCCATTCATTCATAGTTCATTCATTTATTCATTTATTCATTCAGTCATTCATTTATTCATTCGTTCGTTCGTTCATTCATAGTTCATTCATTCACTCATTCATTCACTCATTCATTCGTTCATTCATTCATTCATTCATTCACTCGTTCATTCATTCATTCATTCGTTCATTCATTCATTCATTCTCTCGTTCATTCATTCTTTCATTCATTCATTCGTTCATTCATTCATTCATTCATTCACTCATTCATTCGTTCATTCATTCGTTCTTTCATTCATTCATTCATTCATTCATTCATTCATTCATTCTTTCGTTCATTCGTTCGTTCGTTCGTTCGTTCATTCATTCATTCGTTCATTCATTCATTCATTCTTTCGTTCATTCATTCATTCAATCTATCATTCATTCATTCATTCGTTCATTCATTCGTTCATTCATTCATTCGTTCATTCATTCATTCATTCATTCATTCTCTCGTTCATTCATTCGTTCTCTCGTTCATTCATTCTTTCTTTCATTCATTCATTCATTCGTTCTCTCGTTCATTCATTCATTCTTTCATTCATTCATTCATTCATTCATTCATTCATTCATTCGTTCGTTCTCTCGTTCGTTCATTCATTCATTCATTCATTCATTCATTCATTCATTCATTCATTCATTACTAAGATTTACATGTGCGTGTGGCTGTGCGTGTGTGCATGGGTGCGTGTGTGCAGTGATCAGCGAGAGACTCGGCTGAGACCATTTTTCAAGTCCACTGACTTTTATTGCTTTCTCGAACGGAAGCCGAATTAGTTCTTCCCTTGCAGTCTTTTTTCCTGGAGTCTTTTACCGGAAGACTCACCAAAATCCATTCATAAGGCCATCATCCGACTTGCAGAATAGAACAAAAAGACAAGATAATCGACCGAACCTGAAAAATGGACTCGTGTGCTTCGCTAATCTGTCGCAAATACCTCTATATAGTCTACATATATATTATATACAACCAGTACCTACAGAGGTAGGCCTAGAGATGCTGAGTCTGACAGATCGTGTGCTTCGCTAATCTGTCGCAAATACCTCTATATAGTCTACATATATATTATATACAACCAGTACCTACAGAGGTAGGCCTAGAGATGCTGAGTCTGACAGATCGTGTGCTTCGCTAATCTGTCGCAAATACCTCTATATAGTCTACATATATATTATATACAACCAGTACCTACAGAGGTAGGCCTAGAGATGCTGAGTCTGACAGATCGTGTGCTTCGCTAATCTGTCGCAAATACCTCTATATAGTCTACATATATATTATATACAACCAGTACCTACAGAGGTAGGCCTAGAGATGCTGAGTCTGACAGATCGTGTGCTTCGCTAATCTGTCGCAAATACCTCTATATAGTCTACATATATATTATATACAACCAGTACCTACAGAGGTAGGCCTAGAGATGCTGAGTCTGACAGATCGTGTGCTTCGCTAATCTGTCGCAAATACCTCTATATAGTCTACATATATATTATATACAACCAGTACCTACAGAGGTAGGCCTAGAGATGCTGAGTCTGACAGATCGTGTGCTTCGCTAATCTGTCGCAAATACCTCTATATAGTCTACATATATATTATATACAACCAGTACCTACAGAGGTAGGCCTAGAGATGCTGAGTCTGACAGATCGTGTGCTTCGCTAATCTGTCGCAAATACCTCTATATAGTCTACATATATATTATATACAACCAGTACCTACAGAGGTAGGCCTAGAGATGCTGAGTCTGACAGATCGTGTGCTTCGCTAATCTGTCGCAAATACCTCTATATAGTCTACATATATATTATATACAACCAGTACCTACAGAGGTAGGCCTAGAGATGCTGAGTCTGACAGATCGTGTGCTTCGCTAATCTGTCGCAAATACCTCTATATAGTCTACATATATATTATATACAACCAGTACCTACAGAGGTAGGCCTAGAGATGCTGAGTCTGACAGATCGTGTGCTTCGCTAATCTGTCGCAAATACCTCTATATAGTCTACATATATATTATATACAACCAGTACCTACAGAGGTAGGCCTAGAGATGCTGAGTCTGACAGATCGTGTGCTTCGCTAATCTGTCGCAAATACCTCTATATAGTCTACATATATATTATATACAACCAGTACCTACAGAGGTAGGCCTAGAGATGCTGAGTCTGACAGATCGTGTGCTTCGCTAATCTGTCGCAAATACCTCTATATAGTCTACATATATATTATATACAACCAGTACCTACAGAGGTAGGCCTAGAGATGCTGAGTCTGACAGATCGTGTGCTTCGCTAATCTGTCGCAAATACCTCTATATAGTCTACATATATATTATATACAACCAGTACCTACAGAGGTAGGCCTAGAGATGCTGAGTCTGACAGATCGTGTGCTTCGCTAATCTGTCGCAAATACCTCTATATAGTCTACATATATATTATATACAACCAGTACCTACAGAGGTAGGCCTAGAGATGCTGAGTCTGACAGATCGTGTGCTTCGCTAATCTGTCGCAAATACCTCTATATAGTCTACATATATATTATATACAACCAGTACCTACAGAGGTAGGCCTAGAGATGCTGAGTCTGACAGATCGTGTGCTTCGCTAATCTGTCGCAAATACCTCTATATAGTCTACATATATATTATATACAACCAGTACCTACAGAGGTAGGCCTAGAGATGCTGAGTCTGACAGATCGTGTGCTTCGCTAATCTGTCGCAAATACCTCTATATAGTCTACATATATATTATATACAACCAGTACCTACAGAGGTAGGCCTAGAGATGCTGAGTCTGACAGATCGTGTGCTTCGCTAATCTGTCGCAAATACCTCTATATAGTCTACATATATATTATATACAACCAGTACCTACAGAGGTAGGCCTAGAGATGCTGAGTCTGACAGATCGTGTGCTTCGCTAATCTGTCGCAAATACCTCTATATAGTCTACATATATATTATATACAACCAGTACCTACAGAGGTAGGCCTAGAGATGCTGAGTCTGACAGATCGTGTGCTTCGCTAATCTGTCGCAAATACCTCTATATAGTCTACATATATATTATATACAACCAGTACCTACAGAGGTAGGCCTAGAGATGCTGAGTCTGACAGATCGTGTGCTTCGCTAATCTGTCGCAAATACCTCTATATAGTCTACATATATATTATA
>CATKHU010000182.1:82161-99912 GCA_949752735.1 Lumbricus terrestris
TTCGTTGAACTATTGTTTCAAGTCATTGTTTTCTTCATCTATTGTTTCGAGTTATTGTTTCTTTTAACTATTGTTTCGAATTATTGTTTCGAATTCATCTATGGGCTCATTTAGCCTACTCTTGTAAAGCGTTCACAATCCAGTAAATATAACACGAAGCCATGTGTCATATTTGCAGGTATATGACTGTCTCCGTCCTATTTCAGGTCCATGTGTATACTGTGTATTGTGTAAGCCTATAATCATGACGAGCATATGACGTTTTGCGTGAGTCATCATGCGATGCATGACTTGACGCGACTTAAGTCGTGATGACTTAGCAAATGTTATGTCGCATGACTCATAAGTCAAATGCTTCATGATGTCATTGGTCATTAGTCATTGGTCATGAGGTCCAGCAATGAAAATGACTGGTAAAACTATAGTCATAATAATAGAACAATAATTATAATACTTTGCTGTTATCATCATGCATTCTATGTCAAGCTATGTGATATGCCACGCTAACCCATCCTATGATATGGTATCATGGTATATTCTTATCTATCCTATGATATGGTATCATGGTATATTCTTATCTATCCTATGATATGGTATCATGATATATTCTTATCTGTCCTATACATATATCTTGAAAAAAGAGTTATAGACAGTCAGACTGCAGACACACTTGCGACAGCCGGACGCACAGACAGACAGACATGCAAAGAGACAGGCAGACATACAGACAGACATGCAAAGAGACATACGCTATTTTATGCAGGATGGCAGAGAGGCATAAACAGGCAAGCAAAAGACAGACAGAAAGAGACAGGCAGATATAGAAACAGTCAAACACAGACAGAAGGATACAGACAGACATTCTTGCAGGCAGATCCGCTAGTAATCCAGACTTGGGCAAAGACAAATTCACACAAGCAGGCAGGGAAGACAGACGAGACAGACAGACGTATTCTGTCGTGTTCTACGTCTGTCTGTTTCTACGTCTGCCTGTCTCTTTCTGTCTGTCTTTTGCTTGCCTGTTTCTGCCTCTGACAGACAGACAGACAGATTAAGCATGCATCTCGTCGTAATAGAGATGTCAACCATTATCCATGCATGGCATTATACGAACTGTCCTCGTCGCCAATGAAAAAGAAGCTGACGACCATCACAGCTCTGCAATTCCCGCATCGCAATTATTCAGGAGATACACTGTCTGTCTATCTGTCTCTATCTGTCTCTCTCTCTCTCTGTCTCTGACTGTCTCTGACTGTCTCTGTCTTTCTCTCTCTGTTTCTCTGTCTCTGTCTGTCTGTCTCTCGGTCTCTGTCTCTGTTTGTGTTCATGTATCTCTATCTGTCTGCCTGTCTGTCTGTCTCTGCCTGTCTGTCTGTCTCTGTCTGTCTGTCTGGCTGTCTATCAGTCAGTCTGTCTGTCTTTCAGTCTGTTTGTTTGTCTGTCTGTCTGTCTGTCAGTCAGTCTGTCTGTCTATCTGTCTGTCTGTCTGTTAGTCTGTCTGTCTGTCTGTCTGCCTGCCTGCCTGTCTGTCCGTCTCCCTCTCTCTCCGTCCGTCTGCGGATGCCATTCCTACTTCCGGGGTAACACATGGGACAAATTCATCACCGTCCGACGGTAAAACGCAGGATGCTCAGCTATTCAGAAGATCTCTCCCCTGGCGACAGCTAGAGTGTAGACGCAACGGTCATAGGTCTGCGGCGATGCTGACCTGATTGCGGCGATGCTGACCTGATTACGACGTCTAATATAGCTGTGGCTCGCCATCGTCTGACACAATCTAATGGTTGAGTTCCTGCTCGCATTGGGGTGCTCTCTTCTTCGCCTACAGCTTCATTTGAATAGATTTTATACGATTTTCGTGAAAGTGCTCTTTCAATGGCATGACTCTCTTTTTACGACGCCGTAGAAATATTGTCGTTATTATTGTTGGTTTTATTACAGTTTTTATTGTTTTTCTATGCTCCGAGGTATTTAGGATCCACCAGGGACTTCACTACTAAGTATATATGCGTACCGCTTAAAAACTCATCTAGAATGATCGTCGATTTCCTACAGTGGGTGGCTTATTATTTTTTGTTTTTATCGCCTAATTATTATTTTGTTTATTATTATTTTATTTTCCTCTCGACATTTATTATTTTTCCTCAGGGTCAAAACTAAACTAAAGCAGAATTGTGTTCCAGATGATAATATTGCGTTATTCTCGACCCCGGGGAGTGGTGCAAAGGTACCTCTAAATTATTATTATTATTACTGCTATTAGTATTATTATTATTTGTATTATTAGTATTTTATTCTTCTTATTATTATTATTACTATTTTATTATTATTATTATTATTATTATTGTTATTATTATTATTATTGTTATTATTATTATTGCTACTACTACTACTACTACTACTACTATTACTACTACTACTACTACTACTACTACTACTACTACTACTACTACTACTACTACTACTACTACTACTACTACTACTACTACTACTACTATACTATCAATATTATTGTCCCATCATCGTCATAATCATAGGCATCGTCATAATCGTTATCATCATTGTCATCATCACCAATCATCCTCATCATTATCATCATCTTCTTCTTCTTCATTCTCGTCACCATCATGATTGTCATCATTATCATTTTTTATCGTCCTCGACTCAATATAGAAGGATCACAAGCACAATTACTTTTATTAGTCCATTGTTATGCTAATTCTCATAACTTCTATAGCGCCGAACGCAGAGAACATCAACCGGAAGAAACGTGTTAAGACATATACACTGTATATAATATAATGTTGAGGACAGGAAGAGTGGAAGGCATAGCGTTGGGAGGGCTATTATATATATATAATTATAACAGTGCAGGGTTAGTTTTCTACATTTCTTATACTGTACTATAGTGCGGAAATTCATGAAGAATTGAGACTTCAATTTGAAGCATGGAAAGTCTATGGGGTGATAATAATTATATGCAGAGGAGGCAGGGAGACAGTCTGAGGCGGCATAAGAGCAATCTGAAACACGGGTCTCTCTCAATAAGTGAGGTCGAAAGAAAACAAAAGCGACTGTGTGTGTCTAACAAACAAAAACCTTTCCAAACAAAAGAATCTCTCGTATTTCAAACAATTAGGTATACGCATACATGCATGTGGCAAACGCCTTCTCTGCATACAGTTGTTACTGTAGCCTATCGATCTCGCTGGGTCGTTTTGCGTGTTTAATCATACTTAGGACAAGTTAGGAGACGAGGAGGAGCCGGGAATAGAGAGGAGGCGGTGCAGCTTTGAAGATAGGCTTCGCGAACAACAGTGGCCGAAACCGTTTAATAATTGATTGGCTCTTTCCGTAATGCGCGCGGCTAACGCGGTCGGCTGACTCGTGGAATGGGTCGGTGCCCGTGGTGTCATTTGCGTCTTAATGGCAGTGGTGTTGGTGGTGGTGGTGGTGGTGGTGGTGGTGGTGGTGGTGGTGGTGGTGGTGGTGGTGGGGAGGGCGATGGATGGAAGGAGAGGGAGAGAGGAGGTTAGTGATGATGCGTGAGATGAAAAATGATGGGTGTACATGATTGGAGTCGAGGGGTCAGATCCAGTGTCGGATTTAGACTTCGCGCGGAAATAATGAGATCCTAATCCATTTTGAGCCTTTGAGTTTCTCGTCTCAAAAAGATGCGGTGGGCATAAAAAGAATTGATCGCATGACACGTTTCTGGCAAAACAGTTTTGAACAATGATTATGCTAGGAGACTAAATTAAATATAATTATTAGAATTAGAATTATTATTGTTTGTTCATATCATAAAGAATGGTGTCCAAAAATCATATATAGGTGTGAACGATTTATTAAAATTTTCAGGGCCTGAGTCGTCAGCGGCTCTGAATAAAGTCAACTTAAAGGGGCGGTATACAGATTTCATAGATAGATGGGTGGTACGGACGGACGTACGGACGAACGGACGGACGAACGAACGGACGGACAGACGAACGCACGGACGAACGGACGAACGGACGGACGGACAGACGAACGCACGGACGAACGCACGGACGTCTATGGCCTAACTTATATTGATATTTATCTAGATAGAATTAGTTACTGAAATTTCCTAATATAATAGTTAGAATTGACAAAATCTTGTAGCCAATTCCCTACATTTAGAATCGGCAGTTTCTCTGATTTATCAACTAATCGATTGTATTCCAACCGATTAGTTACCCGTCTCAGCAAAAAAACAGCATTGCTAGGTGGCAGCACCATGCAGCAGCCATCTAAAACTCTGCCAATAATAATACTTACTGTAGTGGGTTCTTGTATTGGCGCCAATTCGCGTGGATCGTCTGCTTCATAAAATAAATAGCGCCACTGTTGAATTATTGGCGAGCTAATAATGACTTTCTAAGTGGGGTTTTATAACTAAAGAGTGGCTCGAATTAATTTATGTGGGCGTCAACGGCATTTGTTGCCTGAAGAAGATGTCGCCAAACTATATTGCATTGGACACCCTTTAAACCTACTCTGTTTCTGTATAATATATATTTTCTTATTAGCGTAAAATCAGTGATATCTGATGGGTACAACTATTCATAGCAGTGATGTCTAACCTTCCCACGTGGAGATGGACAGCAAACACCCCATTCTCGCCGACTTATAGGCTACAATTTTTTAAGGATAATGTTCACATATTACGTTCGCACGGAGGGGTCACGGAATTTAGGCGATTAGCGCACGGAGGGGGCGGTGGGGTATGAGGTCTCAGCAAAAGTACGTACGCAATATAAATGTCTATCTACAGGGTGCGCCAAAAAATCCCCCCTAGGTTTTTTGAAAATATCTTGACCAAAAGTAAGAATTTCCAAATAAAATTTTACAGGCTTATAGACAATGCATATTTACACATCATAGCCAGATTTCATCAGAATATTTCAAACACAACAAACGTTACACCACTTTTAGTGAGGTCACCCACCGTTTTTTGACGATTCAAAAACGCGACGCAGCAAAAAATATCAAAAAATCAATCTAGTTATTCTGGCCAATATCTTGGCCAAAAGTAAGAATATCGAATTGAAATTTTGCAGGCTTAAAGACAATTCATACCTGCACATGGTGGTCAGATTCCATCAAAATATTCAAAAACTATGCCACTTTTAGGGAGGTCACCCAACCTTTTGTGACGATTCAAAAACGAAACGCAAAAAAATGTCACAAAAGCACGATTTTTTCTCATCTCAAATAATTGGTATCAAATAGCCTTTATATTGCCAGATGATCATTATTATTACTATTTAAAACAGGAACAGGGAACCAGCGTAGCTGCGCGTCACTGAGAAGTCACTTAGCTAGATGACAATCAAATTGGTAAATAAGAAATCTGTCAGATTAATCAACAGGTCCATCAAGAACTTTGCAAAGCGACTCAAAAGAAGTTTGGCACTGGTGGTGGGCAAGTTGTGAAGCTGAAGCACTACTAAGTTCATTTGACAACAGTTATTTGAGATGAGACTTAATAAATCGTGCTTTTGTTACTACGCGTTTCTGTCTTAATCGCACGATGGCGCCACAGAGGCACGTTTTAAGCGTCGCTATGTTCGCAAGGTGTCGCAAGTTGTCAACATCGCACATCGTTGTTAATAATATTTTCTTTATTGAAACAACCCATCATCCACCCATGCTCGCCAGAACGAAAGATCAGTTTATGAAACCTTGAGTTTAAAACAGAAACTGCGCAGCATAGTCTTTGTTTAAACCACGCCATGATAGTGCCAGCTCTAAGCGAATGGAGGGTTACGCTGCTCAACTTCGTTATGACTTGTGACACAACTACTGACACTTTATCTGTCTCGCTGGATCTCATAGTGTACGGTCGGATCCAACAGCTTTGCGACATCAATAATACCTCGAGTGAGTAATTGTGTACGTGCGCAAAGGCGGTCGGGTTTGGATGAGCGGGGGTTAATTTGTGGGGCGCAGTGGTGTAGTGGTGGCAGCGTTGCCTTGAAGCCGGAAGGTTCGAGGTTCGAATCCACCTCAAGTCGCCGCGTAGGGACCTTGGGCAAGTCCTTCACTCGCAATTATTGCTCAGCGCTTCGGCGTGAAACTCCGATGCAGTGTCCGCGCTGTAATCGGGAGCGCCTCTGAGTAGCGGTTGAGGGCTGGATGAGACGCTGTAACAAGTACGCATACAAAACAACTAAAATGAACAATGGGGAAATCAAAATTTTCATGGGAACCTCTGTTACCGCAGAGGGGTGCCGTCTAGATGGGGCTATGGTGTTGGTACGGAGAAGGCCTATAGCGACGAAAACATGAGGCAACAACGGTGCGGGGTGGGGTGTGGGGCGAAAAACAATATAAAAAAAATCCGGGTAACACAGCTAGCATATATGTGGCTGTATATATATAAATATATATATATATATATAATATATGTATATAAGTATATTAATGATCTATACGTTAAAAAGACCGACTATAACCACCTGCACAAAACCACCTTCTCAAGAATAAGATCCTATTGCACACGGAATTATATTGGTGAAAGTGAACGAAAAGGTTTATGAGTTCAATAAGAATGAAATTAAATGCTTCGAAAACTGTAAAGACTTCAAAGGTCGCTGTTGCTTTAAGATGTCTTATCAATCAATCAACCAATCAATCAATCACTCGTAATTTATATAACGCCCCTTCAAGGTACCTACTCAGAGGCGCTCCCGACCGAGATCAAGCGAAAAAGCAGTCTTCAACAGTCTGTGAAATTGTAAACAGCTTGGGAATCGTCGCATAGTCAAGAGAAGTCCATTCCAGGTTGTTGGAGCAACCACAGAGAATGAACGCCTCTGCATTGTTGCAGAGCGAGTGAAAAGAACCATTAAGTCACCATGGACAGCAGAGCGCAGTGCGCGGCGGCCTATGCCTTTTATTATAGAGCCTCTGAAAGGGCGTTGTACAAATTCTGATTGTTGATTGATTGATTGACTGACTGACTGACTGGCTGGCTGGCTGGCTGGCTGGCTGACTGACTGACTGACTGACTGTCTGACTGAGTGACTGACTGACTGACTGACTGACTGACTGACTGACTGACTGACTGACTGACTGACTGACTGACTGACTGACTGACTGACTGACTGACTGACTCACTGACTGACTGACTGACTGACTCACTGACTGACTGACTGACTGACTGACTGACTGACTGACTGACTGACTGACTGACTGACTGACTGACTGACTGACTGACTGACTGACTGACTGACTGACTGACTGACTGACTGACTGACTGACTGACTGACTTATTTATTTATTTATTTATCTATTTATTTATTTATTTATTTTTGTCCCTAATAATAATTTATCATGATGTAAAGATGTTACAATTGCAGATAGCACTGAACGAACCGACACTGTTTGCACTCTGCCATTGCCAGTTGCCAGTCCCGAGCCTGGATAAAGGAGGAGGGTGACGCTAATGGTTTCTGTTACCACAAATTATTGTTGAACTGCAACTAATACTAAAAGTATTAAGCGCTCAATATCCTTCGACACCTTTAAAACGCTTTTTAGTTCTTCTATTAAAACTAATTTTAAGCGACTCGTAAATGGTTCACATAGAGCAGCGTTTCCCAAACTTTCTGGGCCACGGAACCCTTCGCGTCCTAATATTTTCTGGCGGAACCCCAATCTCAACTAAACGCATTGAATCATGCGTAACGCACGGGAAGCAAAGGCTACTAATAATTATAAGTCTACATACCTAAATACACTAAATTATATTAATTGTTTATTTTTCTTACAATATCATAAAAGATTAAATTGCACTGTTTTAAAAATCACGATTTGTGGATCCTAATAACCTATATAATAGTATGCCCTACATGAGGTTAGAATGTGAAGGTTCATTGGAATTCTGCTTCATTCGTGATAGGTCAATTAGAGGTTCGTAGTCTCCGTTAGAAGAGTTGGCTGCTTTTCACCTTCATTGAGAGGTTTCGTATCCTGTTATCGTAATTCATGAAAAGGAAGCATTTAACGAAGTTCGCTTTCAGGTCGTGAAAATGATTTGCAATTTCTTAACTATGGTTTCCTCGAGAACCATTAAAAACATTGTGTGAGTTTGGAAAGCGTTGCACGTTTCTAAATTAAATAAAAAGAGGTTAGAATCCTAGCTAGCGTACGTAGAAGTCACTTAATTTAGGCAAATTTTCACATAGGCCTAAACAAATTAAAATCACTATTTCTTGCTACTGCTACAAGATCAGACTTGACAATTCCTTTTAAAACTTGCGTTTTACGGTGCTCAGGCAAGTTTCGTCGAGATAACGATAACAAAGATGACTGCGACTCTGTTCAGACTAAGGCCTAAAGCTCTGACCTACATGTACGTTATGCTCAGCAATGATGTCTAAGCTAATACAAACTACATACTATGAGTCTATGTCTCTATGACACTAGGCTAATTATTGGATTGCTAATAATCATTGAAAAGTCGTGTGAGGACATAACACAAAAGACGATTGACGCTATATAGTTTCAAAATTTCGGTGCATTTTCAAAAGCTGATTGAAATGTTGTATTGCAGTAATATTTCTCAAAAAAAATTTTTTTCTCAACTTCTCGCGGAACCCTTGTGCTCGCCCCGCGGAACCCTTGGGTTCCGCGGAACCCAGTTTGGGAAACGCTGACATAGAGAATAGTTGTCGCCGCAATTATAGAACTACTGTAATCTGAGTATCTGGCATTTATAAAGCCCTAAAACGAATGCGTAAAACTGTCCATGGAAGTTGGAAGAAACCAATATGAATTCGAGATCCGCATCTCCATTGGAAGGCATTACCATCTCCGAGGTGGGTCCATGGGCGCCCGCAGCATAGGTCAAGTGGGTCGCGTGACCCCCTGGAAATCACGACAAAAGATTGATAATCATTCTTTCTGGAAAAATGACAGTGGTAAAACGGGACCGAATGCCCACCAGTCATTGTGTTATTTTACAACTTTTGTTGTGTATCTTCTGGTTAGCTTTACGTACTGGGGCTGGGCAACATTGGAATCCGTTACTTAGTCCAGCGTTTCCCAAACTTTCTGGGCCACGGAACCCTTCGCGTCCTAATATTTTCTGGCGGAACCCCAATCTCAACTAAACGCATTGAATCATGCGTAACGCACGGGAAGCAAAGGCTACTAATAATTATAAGTCTACATACCTAAATACACTAAATTATATTAATTGTTTATTTTTCTTACAATATCATAAAAGATTAAATTGCACTGTTTTAAAAATCACGATTTGTGGATCCTAATAACCTATATAATAGTATGCCCTACATGAGGTTAGAATGTGAAGGTTCATTGGAATTCTGCTTCATTCGTGATAGGTCAATTAGAGGTTCGTAGTCTCCGTTAGAAGAGTTGGCTGCTTTTCACCTTCATTGAGAGGTTTCGTATCCTGTTATCGTAATTCATGAAAAGGAAGCATTTAACGAAGTTCGCTTTCAGGTCGTGAAAATGATTTGCAATTTCTTAACTATGGTTTCCTCGAGAACCATTAAAAACATTGTGTGAGTTTGGAAAGCGTTGCACGTTTCTAAATTAAATAAAAAGAGGTTAGAATCCTAGCTAGCGTACGTAGAAGTCACTTAATTTAGGCAAATTTTCACATAGGCCTAAACAAATTAAAATCACTATTTCTTGCTACTGCTACAAGATCAGACTTGACAATTCCTTTTAAAACTTGCGTTTTACGGTGCTCAGGCAAGTTTCGTCGAGATAACGATAACAAAGATGACTGCGACTCTGTTCAGACTAAGGCCTAAAGCTCTGACCTACATGTACGTTATGCTCAGCAATGATGTCTAAGCTAATACAAACTACATACTATGAGTCTATGTCTCTATGACACTAGGCTAATTATTGGATTGCTAATAATCATTGAAAAGTCGTGTGAGGACATAACACAAAAGACGATTGACGCTATATAGTTTCAAAATTTCGGTGCATTTTCAAAAGCTGATTGAAATGTTGTATTGCAGTAATATTTCTCAAAAAAAATTTTTTTCTCAACTTCTCGCGGAACCCTTGTGCTCGCCCCGCGGAACCCTTGGGTTCCGCGGAACCCAGTTTGGGAAACGCTGACTTAGTCTATGTGTATGTATGAAGACAAACAGACGAGTGGAGAGCCTGGCTAACCCATCAGCCACCGAGTTATTGGATGCATCGACTGGCAGAGGTTCCCATCAAGGCCCTATTGTAAGATTGATGGCACCTGATAGCCTTGCGAAAGTTGTGTGCTGGTTTCCAAGGTTGTTTTTTCAATTTAGTCCTCATAATAACGTAATTAGAGTATCTGATTGAAGTGAAGGCACACAGCTAACAGTTGGTTGAAAAAGTTGCATTTGGCATATGTAGCATAGCAATTTACAAATGTTTCTTGGTAGACTGCATAGATATTATATTATATATATATATAATTATATGGCTATTATTTATTTATTTCATTCATTTATTTTGGCTATTTTATGGATGTATGCCATGCATGGCTGAAGTAAAGGTAAGGCGAAATTTTGTGGAGAAAGACAAAAAAAGATCATCAGCTTTTTTCGGTGAAAGACCAACGATTTTTTCCCGAAAATTTCTTTGATCCCTTCCAAAAAGTTTTTCCTCCCCATGTATACATATACAATCATAATGCTATACAATAGTATACACAGTGTGAGAATTGTGGAAAAATAACTGGGGGGTTGGACCATTATCCACTTGGAATTGGGGTGTAAAAAACATACTTTAACATGGGGCTCTAAGAAAGACTGGGGGGGTCGAAACCCCCCAAACCCCCCGGAAATTCTCACCCTGAGTATACATATTACTAAACGTATGCACAAAGAGCAGAGTGAAGCTTAGTAATATTAGTCGGTGTCACGGGATATTCTATCCCCCTTAAAGCTTTACGGGGAGATGAAAATATGAAGGATATAGAAGTAGTGGGTATAGTGAGATTACTACCTCAAGGGTATACTGAGAGTACTGCCTCAGCAATTAAAAAGTCATTAAAAGACTGCCTCAGCAATTAAAAAGTCATTAGTCACGCCCCAATGACGTCATCGGCCACCCCCCAGTGAGGTAGTATCCCAACCCAGTGAGTTAGTATCCTAATTATGTCCGGCTCTTTGTCCGTCTGCCTGTCCGTCTGCCTGTCTGTGTACATACCTAGGTGATTAAGAGGTCGTTAATGATGTGCCCTCGGGTAATGAGTGTGATAAGAATTTCAAAAACTAACCGGTGCAGGATAGGCCCAAATAAAAACCCCAGAAAACTCCAAGATTTTCCACCTAGAAAAAACCCAAGATTTTCCACCTAGGAAAAAAAAAACCCAGATTTTTCCAAAAACCCAAGATTTTTCACTTTTATCGATTAGTACCATCCCTCCCTCCCTCCCTCTCTCCCTCCCTCCCACCACCTATTCCTGTATGAATGTATATTCTCAACCATTAAAACGCTAAAATTGTCAAAAACAAAATCGTGCATGGAGCTATAATGACTCAATTTTACTATTCCTTGCACTCATTCTCCATTCCTCCCTCCATTTCTCAATCCATTGAATCTTGTAATACAGTTTATTTTAAAACATTGAAACGCTAGGTATTTATGAAAATACGAACAACATAGCATTATAGCTATAAGACACAATTTTTATCCTTCCATACCACATCCTCCCTTCCTCCATCACTTCCTCCCTCCTTTCTCATTCCATTGGAGTGTGAATCACTTGGTATTTTTAAACAGTGAAACGCTAAGTATTTATGAAAATACGAACAACATAGCATTATAGCTATAAGACACAATTTTTATCCTTCCATACCACATCCTCCCTTCCTCCATCCCTTCCTCCCTCCTTTCTCATTCCATTGGAGTGTGAATTACTTGGTATTTTCAAACAGTGAAACGCTAAGTATTAATGAAAATGCGAACAATATAGCATTGTAACTATAAGATGCAATTTTATCTTTCCATGCCACATCCTCCCTTCTTCCATCCCTCCATTTATTTCTCATTCCAATGAATCCTACACTATGAAGCGTTAAAAATAGAGGAAAATTCGAACATTTTAACTTTCAAACCTCAATTTTACCATTCCGTACTACTATCCACCCCTCCTACTCCCAGTCTTCTTCCATTTTTCATTCCAGTATTCTTGCATTATTGTGCAGTCTCAAACACTGAAACGTTAAGAATTGAGGAAATTTGAATTATTGCAACTATGTTGGTTCAATTTTACCATTCCTTGCTCTTAATGCTTACACATTTCAACATCTCAACCATGCAAATTCCACAATTCCTGACCTGCTTACTTACTTACTTACAAAATCTCAGCACTTCAACAACTTTACACATACTCAACTTTGTGCTTGTTTTTCATTTCTTCAATCATTCAATTCTTAATACTTGCATCTTTCAACATCTCATCCATGCAAATTTTATAATTCTTAGTTTGCTTACTTACTTATTCACAAAATTTCAGCAATACATCAGCTTTACACATGCACAATTCTGTACATGTTTCTCATTTCTTCTTCTTCTTCTTCACTTCTTGAGCATTCAGTTCTAAATACTTGCATCTTTCAACATCTCAACCATGCAAATTCCACAATTCCTGACCTGCTTACTTACTTACAAAATCTCAGCACTTCAACAGCTTTACACATGCACAATTCTGTACATGTTTCTCATTTCTTCTTCTTCTTCACTTCTTGAGTTCTTACTTCATGCTTGTTTCAACACCTCAATCGCACAAATTCCGCAATTCATAACATAGTTACTTACTTACTTACTTACAAAATTTCTGCAATTCAAAGGCTGTTTACTTGTACATTCTTCTCAGTTCTTCAAACCTTCATATCTTAATTCTTGCACATGTCAACATTTCAATCACAACATTCTACACTTTCTCATTTAGATCTACTTACTTACTCACATGCATTTTCGATCCTTCAGTTTCAACCCTTTTATTACTTGGACAGTAATGATAGACGCCACTCACTTTAAAATTTGAACAACATAAATTTGACGCAGACACAAACAAACACACACGTGGAATCACTTTTGAGATGCGCAAACAGTGACGCGTGACAGACGAATACGGCATCATTTCCAACTTTTCTCATTCAACTTCACCATTATTGACTCAAATCAATAGACGTCATATAGTTTTAAAATTGTTGCGTCATCATTTTTACAAACATCGGAATACTTTGGCGAGCAGAAACAGTGGTACCAGTCACTTGGCAGAATGGGCATTAGTGTATTTCGATACCACACAGCCTAAAACGAGTGACGTCATGGAATTACCCAATTCTAAAAATAGAAACATTGGAAATGTTCATTTGTATGGAATGAGAATATGCTGACATAGCTTGAGCGGCGAATGCAGAGAGAGAGAGAGGAAGAGAGGGTCTTAGAAGCGTTTGATGTTACATTAGTTGAAGTGGCTGTGCATACGTCACACGAAGTCTTCATTCTATGCGACTTTGAACATATTGGAAGCAGATATTTGCAGAGGTGCACGTGAACAAGACACATATTTTCATACTTTGCAGTATTTGTAAGTAAGAAAATGGAATGACCATGACTACAATGCATATCAGCTGAAGGAGTGGATATAATTCTTAGTTACACAGTTTATAAAAATAGCCGGATGAGAGATGGAATGGCAGAAAAAGATTCTCATTTAATTTCACATGGATTCTAAAATGGCAGACTGAACAAGTACATACAGTGTTGGTCGATTTATTATGTGAAGCGGCAGTGTGCAAGAAGCAACGAGGATGAGAAGGAGGAGGAGGAGGAGGTGAAAGTGTGAGTCTTAGAAGTATGAGTTCCTAGTTTTCCACCTTATGCGATGCGACATTCATTGAAATTGGCTTCAAATAGATTGCAGGACTTAGTAATTTTGAATGCTACATTGGCGAACTCACAATATGTAAGACGATTATTTTGAAACTTGCATGTGCAAAGCAATGCTTGCATGGATTTTCTAGTCGTGAAATGCCAAATGTTGAAGGAAACGAGCGACACTTAACGCTCTGCTCTGTTTACGCTACAATAGGCCTACTTTACTCTACTTTGTACAGAATTGTAATTTTCGAATGCATGAAATGGTATGCGATGCAACATTCATTGAAATTGGCTTCAAACAGATTGCAGGACTTTGTAATTTTGAATGCTACATTGGCGAACTCACAATATGTAAGACGATTATTTTGAAACTTGCATGTGCAAAGCAATGCTTGTACGGATTTTCTAGTTGTGAAATGACAAATGTTGAAGGAAACGAGTAACACTCAACGCTCTGTTCTGTTTCTGTTACAATACTTTACTCTACTCTGTACGAAATTGTAAATTTCGAATGCGTGAAAGGGTAAAGTACGCAAGTCTTAGGCACCACTTTTAATTCTTTTAGTTTGACAACATGTGTGTCAGTTGAGATGAGTCATCATGTTATGTAACAATGTCAGTTTCCTATAGTAAAGTCGTGTAGGGGGAGGAGAGGGGTGTATTCACATAGTGGAACGCACTGCTTGAAATGAAGATGGGTAAGTTTATTGCAAATAGAAATCAGTATTCGTATGTATTTTCGTTTTGTAAGACGACTGCAAGTTTAGCTGAGTCATCAATTTGTGCAAAAAGTGTGTGTTTGGTTGAATACATGCATGTTGTTGGAAGGTTCAGCGAGGCGAAGTATGTCGCACTTTGAGCTAATACGCAGCATTGCAATCGCATGCACGGCCACCTTAGCAGAAATTCTTGTATCGTACAACTAAAATTATAAGTCACTCAAATTTTTTTCACCAAGTCAAAGCGCATCCACCCCTGAAAATGCTGTGACGGGCGTCAAGGTGGACCGAGCGGCGCCTGTGGCGGCGGCGTTTCCTTCTCGGGGACGGCGGCGGTTCTTGCGATCTTGATCCGATCCACCTTGTGACGAGAAATCCACGCGATTGCGCGCAATGGAAGTGTGAAAACTGTGAAACGATGAGTATGAGATGAGTCTGCGCGCAATCGTATGGATTTCTCGTCACAAGGTGGATCGGATCAAGATCGCAAGAACCGCCGCCGTCCCCGAGAAGGAAACGCCGCCGCCACAGGCGCCGCTCGGTCCACCTTGACGCCCGTCACAGCATTTTCAGGGGTGGATGCGCTTTGACTTGGTGAAAAAAATTTGAGTGACTTATAATTTTAGTTGTACGATACAAGAATTTCTGCTAAGGTGGCCGTGCATGCGATTGCAATGCTGCGTATTAGCTCAAAGTGCGACATACTTCGCCTCGCTGAACCTTCCAACAACATGCATGTATTCAACCAAACACACACTTTTTGCACAAATTGATGACTCAGCTAAACTTGCAGTCGTCTTACAAAACGAAAATACATACGAATACTGATTTCTATTTGCAATAAACTTACCCATCTTCATTTCAAGCAGTGCGTTCCACTATGTGAATACACCCCTCTCCTCCCCCTACACGACTTTACTATAGGAAACTGACATTGTTACATAACATGATGACTCATCTCAACTGACACACATGTTGTCAAACTAAAAGAATTAAAAGTGGTGCCTAAGACTTGCGTACTTTACCCTTTCACGCATTCGAAATTTACAATTTCGTACAGAGTAGAGTAAAGTATTGTAACAGAAACAGAACAGAGCGTTGAGTGTTACTCGTTTCCTTCAACATTTGTCATTTCACAACTAGAAAATCCGTACAAGCATTGCTTTGCACATGCAAGTTTCAAAATAATCGTCTTACATATTGTGAGTTCGCCAATGTAGCATTCAAAATTACAAAGTCCTGCAATCTGTTTGAAGCCAATTTCAATGAATGTTGCATCGCATACCATTTCATGCATTCGAAAATTACAATTCTGTACAAAGTAGAGTAAAGTAGGCCTATTGTAGCGTAAACAGAGCAGAGCGTTAAGTGTCGCTCGTTTCCTTCAACATTTGGCATTTCACGACTAGAAAATCCATGCAAGCATTGCTTTGCACATGCAAGTTTCAAAATAATCGTCTTACATATTGTGAGTTCGCCAATGTAGCATTCAAAATTACTAAGTCCTGCAATCTATTTGAAGCCAATTTCAATGAATGTCGCATCGCATAAGGTGGAAAACTAGGAACTCATACTTCTAAGACTCACACTTTCACCTCCTCCTCCTCCTCCTTCTCATCCTCGTTGCTTCTTGCACACTGCCGCTTCACATAATAAATCGACCAACACTGTATGTACTTGTTCAGTCTGCCATTTTAGAATCCATGTGAAATTAAATGAGAATCTTTTTCTGCCATTCCATCTCTCATCCGGCTATTTTTATAAACTGTGTAACTAAGAATTATATCCACTCCTTCAGCTGATATGCATTGTAGTCATGGTCATTCCATTTTCTTACTTACAAATACTGCAAAGTATGAAAATATGTGTCTTGTTCACGTGCACCTCTGCAAATATCTGCTTCCAATATGTTCAAAGTCGCATAGAATGAAGACTTCGTGTGACGTATGCACAGCCACTTCAACTAATGTAACATCAAACGCTTCTAAGACCCTCTCTTCCTCTCTCTCTCTGCATTCGCCGCTCAAGCTATGTCAGCATATTCTCATTCCATACAAATGAACATTTCCAATGTTTCTATTTTTAGAATTGGGTAATTCCATGACGTCACTCGTTTTAGGCTGTGTGGTATCGAAATACACTAATGCCCATTCTGCCAAGTGACTGGTACCACTGTTTCTGCTCGCCAAAGTATTCCGATGTTTGTAAAAATGATGACGCAACAATTTTAAAACTATATGACGTCTATTGATTTGAGTCAATAATGGTGAAGTTGAATGAGAAAAGTTGGAAATGATGCCGTATTCGTCTGTCACGCGTCACTGTTTGCGCATCTCAAAAGTGATTCCACGTGTGTGTTTGTTTGTGTCTGCGTCAAATTTATGTTGTTCAAATTTTAAAGTGAGTGGCGTCTATCATTACTGTCCAAGTAATAAAAGGGTTGAAACTGAAGGATCGAAAATGCATGTGAGTAAGTAAGTAGATCTAAATGAGAAAGTGTAGAATGTTGTGATTGAAATGTTGACATGTGCAAGAATTAAGATATGAAGGTTTGAAGAACTGAGAAGAATGTACAAGTAAACAGCCTTTGAATTGCAGAAATTTTGTAAGTAAGTAAGTAAGTAACTATGTTATGAATTGCGGAATTTGTGCGATTGAGGTGTTGAAACAAGCATGAAGTAAGAACTCAAGAAGTGAAGAAGAAGAAGAAATGAGAAACATGTACAGAATTGTGCATGTGTAAAGCTGTTGAAGTGCTGAGATTTTGTAAGTAAGTAAGCAGGTCAGGAATTGTGGAATTTGCATGGTTGAGATGTTGAAAGATGCAAGTATTTAGAACTGAATGCTCAAGAAGTGAAGAAGAAGAAGAAGAAGAAGAAATGAGAAACATGTACAGAATTGTGCATGTGTAAAGCTGATGTATTGCTGAAATTTTGTGAATAAGTAAGTAAGCAAACTAAGAATTATAAAATTTGCATGGATGAGATGTTGAAAGATGCAAGTATTAAGAATTGAATGATTGAAGAAATGAAAAACAAGCACAAAGTTGAGTATGTGTAAAGTTGTTGAAGTGCTGAGATTTTGTAAGTAAGTAAGTAAGCAGGTCAGGAATTGTGGAATTTGCATGGTTGAGATGTTGAAATGT
>CATKHU010000183.1:0-7500 GCA_949752735.1 Lumbricus terrestris
CATGGAACAACAATCGCTCTCTCACGAGAAAGTCTACGTGAAGCTGACAATTATATTTTGGGGTTTCGAATAATAATCTTGTTGTGGCCTAACACAGTAACTGTAAGCTTACACTTCTTAGCTCATCACTCGCTAGGTGGTCGGTTTGCGCTGCTGTATAATTGAAGGGCTTGGAGCAATAACAAGGTATGTCGAAAATCATGAATGTTGGGAAATTGACTTCAAAGATTTAACATTTCAAACAGCCGTATCTAAGCCAATTGATCACATATCGACAAACTGTTTTGAGCAATATGTACCTTAAAATTGTCTTTAACGAAATTTGTAAATGTTTCAATGCAAAAGATGAAATTATTATTATTTTTTATACATTTTGCATCATATCGGGTTATTGCAACACGAACACTCAGTCATCAGTGTCATTTCTGGTGCAATAACAGCTAGTTATGTCGACAAAGCGTTTTTTAGCAGCTGCAATGCCATACATGCCATACATACTTGTTATTGCACTGAACTGTCTCTATTACACAGTTCGAGAATCGTGCAATAACATGGTAAGTCATCATAACTGTAGTACTGTCGATATATTTGATATGTAAAAACAGTGCAATAAGAAGTTTTAATGACATAACTGTAGAAATTGCATCCAATTCAAACGAAAGTGGGAGCAATAACAGATTATGTCAAATAACTTTATTGTTGCACCGGCTTCAATACAAAGTTTGTAAGAAAACACGGCAATGTATGTCATCATACCGGGATATTGCACTAGAGTTATGGTCGAACTCTGACGAGTGCGCAATAACATGTTATGTTGACATAACGTTTTTTGAAAAACAGCGCTCAAAACTATTCAGATCTGTACCAAATTTACAGAGTTGATAGATTACCATCTTCCGCTCACGGTGGCATACTGTTTCGCAAAACATAGGTATGTCGACTTACCTTGTTATTGCTCCAAGCCATTCAATTATTATAATAGCGCTCATAGGGAATGAAACTGAAACAGAAGCAAAAACACAGAAGATGATACATTATCCGCAAGAATGATTGCGTGAATCGTCATCATCGTCGTCGTCGTCATCGTCATTATCATCGTCGTCATCGTCATCGTCGTCGTCGTCGTCATCATCATCATCGTCATCATCATCACCATCATCATCATCATCGTCATCGTCATCGTCATCATCATCGTCATCGTCATCATCATCATCGTCGTTGTCATCATCATTTTCGTCGTCCTCATCACCATCACTAATGTCAATTCCTGACACCAGTTTCTAAAGCACTACAACAAATACTCAGCATAGGGCACCAGCATATTCACCAGCGTCCCTCTGTCAATCGGAATTGGATCTCCACGGACCACAGCTGCACATCTCCTCTCTACACACTCCATGACAATACGCAACGCTTAGGAATAAACTTGGGCCATGCTGTTTACCCTGTCGTCAATTTCCCCTGGGGCTGCACTCGCAGCCTGAGCCCTGCTTTCAGTATAAGCCTACCTTTGTTCGTTAAGAATACCAAGCCTAATGTCATGTGAGTACAAAAGACTTCAGGTGTAATAAATTCTGATGGTAAGGCCTGCGGTGACATTCCAAAACCTACTATTATAATAGGCAGCGTGTAATATAATAGTCATGACTTTTGTATGCGGTATTATAATGCGGACGTTTGTGGAAGTGACTCATTTTTGGTTTAGTCATTTTTCGCCTAATGTATTTGCATAATATGCACATCCACATGATTTATGGTTATCATACATATGTCATAATACATATATACATTACACATACGTGTGTATTATATATATATATATATATATATATATATATATATATATATATCATACATATATTATTATATATCATATATATTATATATAATATATATATATAATTATAGATGACACGTGGGACACTTAATACACTTTCAATGCAGACTCAAGAGTGTGTATGACTAGCCATGTCATGCCAACGTGTGTAGTGTGTATGTATAATTGTAGGAGGTAGGTATGCATGTTACTGTGTTGGTATATATGCGTGCGCGTGTGTGTGTGTATGTATTTATTTATGTATGTATTTATGTATGTAACTTATGTAGGGCCTACGTACACACGCTTACATGTATATCTATATAATATAAATTCATTCATTCATTCATGTTTTTGTATAGCACCTTTTCGAGTAGACTACTCAGAGGTGCTCCCTGCCCGAGAACGGCCAAATAAAGCTTAAGATGAAAGAGGAATACATGAGAAGGAGTTTTATAAAGGAAGCGGAGCGTCAATGAGAGGTCATTCCAGGTTAGGGATCCTATACCACCGAAAATGCACGGTTCTGTGTAGTGTGGAGGTACGCATAGGCGGAGACCTGGGCCGAGAATTGGGGGGGACGGAAAGACGCGAGATTTTCAGAAAAATTTCTGACGACCGGCGGCGAAATCTCGAAAAAAAGTTTTTTTCGCCGCCAAAAAAGTTGATGACCTTTTTTTTTAGTCATCCGGCCAAAATCTCGACGAAATTTCTATTTTCGCTGCCAAAAAAGTCTTGACGCGCAAACATTGGGGGGACAAATGCATGGGCCGTCCCCCCAACACTTTCATTGGGGGGACCGTCCCCCCTGTCCCCCTCTAGGTCTCCGCCCATGGAGGTACGAACAAAAGGGTCTGAGAGCAGACTGCACAGCCGAACATGTATGTAATTATGCATGCATACATGTATGCAGTTATGCGTCTATCTTAGATCTATACATGCGTCACCCCTTTTGTTTAGCTGACGCCATTTTCCTCAGGTAAAGGTTGTTAGTATCGGTGGGCGATCTTTTTATAGACTCACACCCGATGAGCTCATCAGTTAAAAATAACCACCCCAACCCCAGATATTTCGGTTCTCCAGACAGGCCTACAGAGTGGGGTAGATATGGGTGGGTGGACAACGCCATGAGCTATCATGCGGAGCGAGGCGCTCAACCGAGCAGACTGTCAAAAACATACGAAGACCCGTTATGCAATGGATTTCTTACAGGAGTGATTGGACGCGAAACCTGCGCTCAATTGAGGAAGTCTTTTGAGAAATGATGGACAGTACGACTGAATAATACTATACATGTAATTTTGATAATAGTAATAATAGTAGTATAATCACAATTCATTGAAATAGCAAGTTAATACACTCACTAGTTATTACAGTTGTTATACTTTTTGTGAACCTTGGTATACGGTTTAGCGTACTTCCTCCAAACGAAAAACGCGCTACTCCAGTACTGTACATGTACCCGTATCGAGGTTTCGAGTGCTAGGTGGCCACAGCTGCGAGTATGAAGCCGAGTGTCTCCCTGGACAGCTACTACACTACTACGTCTAAGGTTGTGTGTTCGTGAACAAAAAGGACATTTTGAACACCATAATTATTATTTATATAGTTGAATTTCACTTCCTTTCAGCTTTTGCGTGTTGGAAAATTCCATTTCTCGGTGCTGCATCTCAAACGCTCATACATTTGACAAACTCACGAATATTTCTAATCGGCTTAAGGATCTCGTGTAAATATGGTCACTGGCGTTGAGTTTAAAATTTCAGACAACTCCTATAAGTTTTTACTGAGTTATGACACTTCGTTTTGTGTTCTACTTTTTATCCGGACGCAGTGTACTACCTCCACACCTGCATCTGCTGCCAAAGGTTCCTTCTTACGCGTTCTATCGCGACTCTTGAAACTGTCCTTTTTAGCGGTGGTTGGGTCGGGAGCGCTCCCGAGTAGTAGCCTTCAATGAGCGCTATTTAAATCCTCGATAATGAATGAATGAATTTACGACACCCAATTTTTGCCTTCAAAGAGCGCTATATGTACATCCTCGATAATGAATAAATGAATTTACGACACCCCAATTTTGCCTTCGATAAGCGCTATATATAAATCCTCGATAATAAATGAATGTATTTACGACTCCACATTTCTGGCACCATTGCTCATTAACAGCAGTCCACGTCTTAGGCCTCACGCTGAACGGCCTACGGGCGGATCTGAGGCCCAGACGTTTTCGACGCCAATGTCACGAGTTGAACGTCTTGCTTTCGTGAAGGGAGAGGCCTTCCAACAGGAAGTACAAGATCATCCGGGGAAGGGAAAGTACGTAGGAGCTCGGTTGGCTGAAGTACGGTCGGAAAGCACGTCGAACTAACGCAATACGGTACGTTGAAGCTGGCACGTTGGTACTGGAATTGGTATACGGTTTGGTACTTGTTGAGGTTGTAGAATCGGTAGGAAAAATACTCTGGAATAAGTGTATACGGTTGAACGAAGTTGCGGTAATCAGGTACGTTAAAATTGGTACTTAGATACGTTAGTACGATACTCATAAGATGCTGACCACGGCAGGTCTGTGCTTGTCTGAGACAATAGCTAAAATCGTGATTGTGAATTTATGTAGCGCTACTTCAAGAGAAACTGCTCAGTGACATCACCAAATCACAATTACAGAAGAGATTAATTTTCAATTTCAAACGCTTGGAAAATGGCAAAGAAAGACAAGAAATTCATTACGGATATTGCTCAGTAATTTATTTCGGAAAGATTGGGACATGCGGGTATACGATGATAGGCCTGTAATTGATGAATATGGATAGTTACCATCATAATAACGCGTTTCATGTTCCTGCTTCAAGCCACTACTGCAGTAAAACAGTAAAGATTGAATATGCAGGCTGTCTTTTCTGTCAGTATAGCTAAGACTTATATTGATGTTAATTAAGATAACTGTATAGGGCCTACAGTAAACTGTAACTATAGTTTCGGTCTGTCAACCGGATTGTTGAATGAACGAAAATTGTTATTGTACGCATCACCATAATTGTCATAATTATCAAATACAATTAATCATTGTGTTTACTCGTTGCGAATTTGCTATTGTCTATCTTTTATGGGATCAATAAACAAATTTAAAAAGTTATCATCACAACACCACTATAGTTACCTTAACGTTGTCATTACCGTAATTATAGTCACCGCTATAATACATAATGAGGCATGCGTTATTTTTTCTTCATATAACACGCACCCTTGTATAACCCGCACCTTTGTATAACCCGTAGCCTTGTATAACTCTCACACCTGGGGTTTTCGTTTCATCACACAGACAACTACTACAACAGCTCCATCGGGATAGACAGCATTCAGATTTCTTTTCCATTTCTTTCCATTCACCCACAAACCCGGAAGCAATGAGCGGAAGGGGCGGTGCATCCGGAGCAGGACTCGGCCTCCAATGGAAAGTTGGTCTGGTGAGCGCACAGGGAAAGTACCTAACCGCCGAATCGTTCGGCTTCAAGATCAACGCATCGGCCACGACACTGCGCAAGAAGCAACAGTGGACGATCGAGCAGGACCCGAACGAGGACGAGACCGTCTACTTCCGCAGCCACCTCGGACGCTACCTCAGCGGGGACAAGAAGGGCAACGCGTCCTGTGAGGCGGAACGACGAGGCGACAACGAGAAGTTCGTCATCTACTACGCCGGAGATGGATCTGGACGGTGGGCCATCGCGAACCTCGCGACGGGGTATTACTTCGGAGGGGCCCCCGAGGAACAGGTCCAGTGTCAGGAGAAGCAGCCGGGCGCTAGCGACTGGTGGTACGTCCATTTGGCGATCCACCCCCAGGTGAATCTGAGGAACGTGAACAGATCAAAGTACGCCCGTCTGGACGCGGAGAGCAACCACCTCCAGGTCACGGAGGTGATCCCATGGGGTGAGGACGCACTGATCACGATCGAGTACTTCGATGGGAGGTACTGCGTGCGGTCCTCCGACAACCGGTACCTGAGTCGGGACGGGGGACTCGTCGACCAGCCCAACGAGGATACGCTGTTCACGCTGGAGATCAAGTCCGGGCAGCATTCCGGGATGGCGCTGAGGGACACCCAGGGGAAGTACCTGACGGCGGTTGGACGGGATGCGGTGATGCAGGCGAGGAATAAGACGGTCGGGAAGGACGAGCTGTTTACGATCGAGGACAGCCAGCCACAGGTCTTCGTGTTGGCACATAATGGAAAGATGGCGTCCATCAAGCAGGGTGAGTGAAGGCAGGAGACTATAGGTTGAGACTATAGGGTATCATCGATTTTAATCTAATCTGATCTGACCTCATCTCATCTATTCATATCTAATCTATTCAAATCTAACCACACTCTATAATCTAAGCCAATGTAATACAATATTATGTAATAAATCTATATTCTATTGTATTCTATTATATTCCATTCTATTCTAGTCTAGTCTATTATATTCTATTATTTTAGTGTATTCTAGTCTACTCTATTCTATTCTACTACATTCTATTCTATTCTACTATTGTCTGTTTTGATTCTATTCTATTATTTTTTAGTTTATTCTGTTCTATTCTATTCTACTCTATTCTATTCTAGTATATTCTAGTATATTCTATGCTATTATATTCTGTTCTAGTCTAATATGTTCTATTCTAGTTTAATTTAGTCTTGTCTAATCACATTTAATCTAATTCGATCAATCTCATTTGATCTAATCTAACTTAATCAGAACCTACCTTACTTTGCCCTACCTCAGTAGAAGGTCACTATAACAAGTCCTCATGCATTCTTGCTTTACCCTAGCCCATTAGAAGTACCGGTATTATGTAAGAAATCTCTCTTATATTGTCCTTTCATAGACTAGAATAGAACAGAATAGAATAGAATAGAATATAGTAGAATACTATTTGATAGCAGAAAAGCAACTACGCAATAGCGAATCGAAATCAAAGCTTGAAGAGCAACATCTAAGAATAACTCAGCGACTATCAGAATTGCACTGAAAAATTATCGTAGTAGTAATCGTAATCGTTAAATCGGGAACCAGCTTATTCACAGGCGCTTAATCAAAGCAAAATCGATAGGCCGATGGTCAAGATTTGGAGAGTCAGGCATACAGTTAAGCAATAAAGAAAGCAAAGTCCTATCCCGTTCCATGCGGAACATAGGGAGGCGCTCATCTCCTTTTCCATGGCCTTGAGCCAGCAATGGACAAATCCCAAGGTCCTGGACACGAGGCCAGTGTATCGCAAGACTTGTTGTTTACTTCCCAGCTTACGCCGGTACCAAATTATACTGCTTGGTGACAGAGGCACGTGTGCGTGAACAACTTGCCCAATGTCGTTACCCGGAGTCGAACCCGCAACCTCCCGCTCCGTAAGCGGACGCGATACCGGTCCGCCACCAGGTCGCACATTAACTAAAACTATGATGTAAATGAGCGGCAGGTGAGTAATAGCAACAAAGGTGTACACGAGTAGATGAGCAATGAGCAGGTGAGTAATAGCAGGTGTTCAGTGGACTGGAACGAGTTTTCATTGGCCAGCGACCAAGTGATTAGGTATTCTATGCGCAGCTGGGTCAGGCACACGATCAGCCATTCCCAGAAACCTAGTGATAGGTGGGTGGGTGGATGGATGGATGGATGAGTGGATGGGAAGGTTGGTTGATG
>CATKHU010000183.1:12500-35000 GCA_949752735.1 Lumbricus terrestris
ACATTTGTAGGGGCAAGGACTCCAATGAGACCATCTAAAAGTTCCTTTGACCTCAATGGCGGCCATTTTTCAAAATGGCCAACCAGAATTGTTTTTTCAATATCTCAGCATTTAATTCACCTAGAACTGTCATCTTAGTGTCTAAGCATACATTTGTAAGGGCAACGATTCCAATGGGACCGTCTAAAACTTTCTATGGCCTCAATGGCGGCCATTTTCCAAAATGGTAGACCAAACTGGAATTTTTTAAATTTCTCAGCATTTGATTCACTTAGAATCGCCATCTTGGTGTCTAAATATGCAATTGTAGGGGCAAGGGCTTCAATAGTTTCACGACAGATTTTTCCTATGGCCTCAACGTCGGCCATTTTTCAAAATGTCCGACCAAAATACCAAATTATCAATATCAGATCTTTAAGTCTATTTAGAATCGTAATATTCGTTTCGAAACATACATATTAAGGGGCAAGAATTCAAAAGCCCCAGGAACTCTTTAATTGTGGGGAAAGATTGCATAAACATGTAGTGATTTCCTATCTTTGGGTCGGCCATTTTGTAAAATGGCTGCCATTGAAACGATGGGGAAATTTGCGAATGCCCCATTGCTGGAATGGATCCTTTGCCCTAAAATGCATATGTTTATGCACCAATATAATGATTATAAGCGATTTGGAAGAAAATATATTAATATAGTCCTATTTTGGTCGCCATTTTGGAAAATGGCTGCCATTGACACCATGGGGAACTTTGTTCTAGTCCTATTGGAATCATTGCTCTTAAATGCGTATACTTGGACACTTAGACAATGATTCCAAGTGAACTGAAAGCCGGGATATTGACAAATTCTTCTTTTTAGGTCTGCCATTTTGGAAAATGGCCGTTATTAAGATCATGGTCAATATTTGATTGCTCCACTGCAATCCTTGACTCTTAGTGTGTATGTTTTGACACCAAGATGACATTTCCAAGTAAACTCAAAGCCGAGATATCGACAAATCCATCTTTTTTGGTCGGCCATTTTGGAAAATGGCCGCTATTGAGGCCATGGGGAATTTTTTATGGCTCCATTGTAAACCTTGACCTTGAATATGCTTGTTTTAACACCAATATGATGATTCTAAGAGAATTGAAAGCTGAGATATTGAAATATCTGTAGGTCGGTCGGTCATCAAAATACATGGAATACTAAGCAAGAAGACAGTAACTCAAGTTACTGCGTTTTTGCTTAGCACCATGATACCCCAATTGAGTTACTGTTAATTTCGTTTCCGTTTTCTTCCATGTTCCCGGACAGATACCATTTCCTTGCTTCTAGATATGATAGAATATGTTGCCAGGATGTGAAAACAAGTGCTAACTCAAAAACGGAAAATTTTGAGTTACTGTCTTTTTGCTTAGCACGGCAGTACAGTGCAGTGAAGTGCAGTACAGTGCAGTACAGTACAGTACAGTACTGTTCAGTACAATACAGTACAGCATAGCATAGCATGATACACAAGTCAAGCATGAAATAAAGTTCAAATACTGCAGCATAGCATAACATAATGTAGCGGACCTGCCTGGGCGCTAATTTTTTGTAAAATTGCTCCTCTACGTTTCCTTGTATGTTCTCTGTGTTCCCTTGTGTTCTATATGTTCCCTTATGTTCCCTATGTTCCTTTTATGTTCTGTTATGTTCCTTGATGTTCCCTCGTGTTCCTTATGTTCCCTTATGTTCCGTATGTTCCCTTTATGTTTCCTTGATGTTCTGTATGTTCCCTCGTGTTCCGTATGTTCCCTTGATGTTCCCTTATGTTCCGTTATGCTCCTTGATGTTCTCTTGATGTTCTGTTATGTTCCTTGATGTTCCCTATGTTCTCGCGTGTTCCCTTGATGTTCCCTATGTTCCTTATGTTCCCTTGATGTTCCCTGATGTTTCTTATGTTCCCTATGTTCCTGATGTTCCCTCGTGTTCTTTGTGTTTCCTTATGTTCTCTTGATGTTCCTTATGTTCCTGATGTTCCGTTATGTTCCCGATGTTTCCTTGATGTGCCGTTATGTTCCCTCATGTTCTGTATGTTCCTTGATGTTCCCTATGTTCCATTGATGTTCCCTATGTTCCCTTGATGTTCCTTATGTTCCCTCATGTTCTGTATGTTCCTTGATGTTCCCTATGTTCCCTTGATGTTCTTTTATGTTCCCTATGTTCCCTATGTTCCCTCGTGTTCCCTATGTTCTGTTATGTTCCTTGATGTTCCGTTATGTTCCCTATGTTCCCTTATGTTCCTTGATGTTCCCTCGTGTTCTTTATGTTCCTTATGTTCCCTGATGTTCCCGCGTGTTCCCTTGATGTTCCCTCGTGTTCTTTATGTTCTGTTATGTTCCCTTGATGTTCCGTTATGTTCCCTTGATGTTCTTTATGTTCCTTATGTTCCCTTTATGTTCCTTGATGTTCCCTCGTGTTTCCTATGTTCCCTTGTGTTCCCTATGTTCTCTTGTGTTCCGTATGTTCCCTATGTTCCCTTATGTTCCCTATGTTCCCGCGTGTTCCCTATGTTCCCCTCCGAGCCTGGTCGGCTATAAAAGGAGCCGGCAGTCAACAGTCGACGGTCAGTGGGGTGCAGTCGACAGAGAGAGTAAAGTGCAGTCGGTCGAGGGTCAGTCAACAGTCGACGGTCAGTGCAGTCGACAGTGTAGTCAGTCAGTGCCGGAGTCAGTAAGTGAAGCGACGGTCAGTCAAGCGTCAGTCGTCACGTCTGTCAGTCGAACGTCGGCCAGTCAGTGAGTCGCAAGAACAGTCACGTCGCAAGAACAGTCACGTCGCAAGAACAGTCACGTCGCAGGCCAGTCAGTACAGCCAGTCGACACGTTGGTCGCCGGTCGGTCATACATCGGCGGCTCAGTCAGCGGACTCCCTCGATCACCGTCGGTCAGCGGACTCAGACACCGTCCGCTCAGTCACTCGGCGAACTGAGTCAGTCAGTTATCGTGAAGAACATTGTTGTCGCTCCGACTTGCGGAACTGTATTGCGAAGGACACTTCAGCTGACGTTTAGTTGCGGTATGAAGTAAATTCGATAAGCGGACATTGTGTGCTGAAAACAGTGAAAGAACTTGCAGAACTGTATTGCGGCGGACACTTTGACACTCGGTTGCGGTTCGAAGTAAGGTGTTTCAGACTGCGGAATTCGACAAGTGAAAGTTACGGTCAGAACAGTGAAACATTGCGTTGAACTTGTCTGAAGGATTATTTCAGTTTACTTCGTAATAAAGTTGTTCATCTTCTTCAAGTCTCCTAATATACTATTAGGAGCCGTACCCTGCCTTACCACTAGAGAGAGAGAACGGTCCGGGGGCAACGTCATCCTGGTGCCAAGTTCGAACCCCCGGGTCCGCCACAAATGGTACCAGAAGTGGGGTTCATTTGTTTCTGTTCTTCGTTGGACTTTCGTCGGAATTGAATTCTGAACTCTGTGGACGATTCAATTTGTTTTTCTGAACTCTGCCGTTTCGTTGGATCTTGATTTTCGATTCTGCAAGAATGGATGCTGGAGCTTCTTTCGCACGGTCAGACGCTGCTGCTTTACGGACGACTTCGACACCAGCCGCCAGACGAGAAACGAACGCTTTGGACGATTCTGAGGTGAAATCCAGCCAATTTCTCGAGAGAATCGACTTCGATTTCCATTACCTTCCGAAGAAGGATCGGAAAACAGTGCTGCTTTCGGAAACCACCGCTGCGAACTCGAAACGCGTGGATGATCAGAGTCATCCGTGCGGATCAAGAAAGACTCCAATGAAAGCGGGAAAATTCGACGGATCCGGGTCTCTGGAGTCTTTTCTCGCCCAGTTTGAAGTGTGCTCCAGATACAATCGTTGGTCGAACAGTGACAAGGCGGACTTCTTGCGTTGTTCGTTGGACAAATCTGCCGTGCAATTATTATGGGATTTTGGCGCGCAAGAAGATGTCACCTACGAACAATTGGTGGAACGGTTGCGTCAAAGGTATGGTGCCGATGGTCAGGCTGAAACGTTTCGGACTCAATTGTATTATCGTCGCCAGAGACCGGACGAGAATCTTGGTGACCTTTTGCACGACATCCGACGATTGGTTGTCCTAGCCTACCCGGTTCCATCAAACGCCACCACTGAGATAGTAGCGCGAGATGCATTCCTGGAAGCGATTCGTGATCGGGAACTATCTCTGAAAGTTCGAGAAAAAGAGCCGCGTACTATAGACGAGGCTTACCGGATGGCTCTCCGATTGAATGCGTATCAAAACATGGGCGATGTCGATGACCGACGTCGAACGCCGAATCGTGTCAGAGGAGCGCAAGGCGGAGACGCGGGCGAACAACTCCAGGCACAACTCGACAGCTTCATGGTGGCTCAAAGGAAGTGGCAACAGGAACTGGAGGAGAAGATGCTTCGGCGTATGGAAGAACTTCGAGAACCGCCCCGTGCTGCGGTTCCACAGAGAAACTTCGACCTCCAGCGGAATTCCGATGTCGACATCACCTGCTACAACTGCGGTCGTACCGGCCACATTGCCCGTCGCTGCCGTCAGCCTCGTCGTTTTACCGGTCGCCCAAGAGAATCACGCACAACGGAAACTGCCGATCTGGAACCGGAAGAATCGGTAGCCAACAACCACACAGCCCATGAGCAGCCGAGAGTCTTCTCAAACAACGCCATGTACGTCAAGGCAACCATCAACGGGCGACTCCGGACGTGTCTTGTCGATACAGGCTCGGAGGTAAGTATAGTGCCTTTTGATCACGTAGAGGAGCTAGAATTGCAGCCCAGTACCCGCACCCTCCGTGCCGCCAATGGGTCTGATATAAGAGTCCTGGGTCAGGTGACACTACCCCTTAAATTTTGGAGGGACTTTTCCATAACCAGTAACTTTTTGGTATCTGACCAAATTTGTGAGATAATGTTGGGTATGGATTGGTTACGCGCAAACCGATGCCGCATTGGGTTTGGTGTAGGTGCTGTTTTTATTGGGAGGAAACGCATTCCATTGGTCAAGGGGAATGGGTCGACCTGGTGTCGAAGAGTTGTAGTGGCCGAGGAAATAGAAATAGCGCCTCGTCCGCAATGTGATGTTCCATCTAAGACATTGTATGGAAATTTAGGGGTCACCTCATCTGCGTGGATGACAGAGTCATCGGAGATTTTGCCGGGAGTACATGTAGCTCGAGTTTTGTTAGCAGATAAGACTAGCGAAGCGCCGGTAAGAATAGTAAACTTGGGAGAAAATGTCATTCGGTTACACCAGGATCAGTTAATTGGAGCATTGCATCCTATTCAGGTGGCTGAGGAAAAGCAAGAAAGTGTAAATGCTAGGGTAGGGCTTGAGGAAAACCCTGTAATGGACAGTTTGATTAGAGATTTTCCAGAGGAGGTGCTCACTGATGCGAAGGACTGTTTAGGGGAACCTTTGGACCAATATCAGGACGTATTTTCGACGACAGAGACAGACCTAGGACGGACGACGGTGTGTGAACGTAAGATAGATACCGGTGATACTCGACCAGTGAGACAGCCCCTGGGAAAGCAGGCTAGAAAGCCTAAGCACTATAGGGAAGCAATTGACCGACCAATGGACCAAATGTTAGAGACTGGAGTAGTAGAGACTGTATGTAGCGGATGGGCGGTAATCATGGTTGTCCTGACCAGCATCTGTGGTTTTTGCATTGAGCATTGCCAAATGAATAAGTGTAGGCAGCTGAATCTCTTCTCTTTTACAGGTAATGATTGGCGTTTAGATTTGAGAGTGGCAGTTCAAATGACTTTTGTGATACGACAGAAATTTCGCTGGACAGTTTTGATCTTTGACCCTGGCCGGAATAACACGCGCTATTGGACTTGTCCCATGGATACATTGGACAACCTAAAGGGGACTAGCGTAGAATAGTCAGTGAGTTCGGAGTGAGTCGCTGCCCTGTGCATGCTGAGAAAAATAAGTGGATAAGTTCTGAGATGCTGTGTAGGGAAGTAAAAATGGCCCGCACGGTTTAGGTAGACCGCTAGTCTAAGAGTTATTAAGCAGCCGTAGTAATGTACTTAGACAGCGATTGCAGTCTATTGTTCTTAGAAAGGCGTTAAGTAAGGATTGCCTTCTATGGTTGCTTTTACGGTCCTCTGTGGCATGGACAGGCGAATAGACTTGTAAAGTGAGTTGAACGGCAAAGCTCAGCTAGCGAATGCTTAAGCTGTTATTTCTGTGCACTCTAGCGTAGACGCTCTGAGCGCTCTTGCTCTTGTAGCCATGCTATGTAGCCCTTTGAGTTGTTGTAGCGGCTTCTTGAGAATCTTTGGAGTCTGCATAGTTAGTAATTAGCCGATCAGCTTGTATTGCTCATGGACAGCGAACGCTGCCTATGATGATTTGCATTGACGGGTGGCATTGGTTTATTAGATGGCTAATGGCTTATTGGATGGTTTTAGGCTTTAGTGCGCATAGATTGATATTTCTGTTTTCGCCTGCAAGATAGTCCATGGTTGTTTTAGGGCACGTATGATTTTTAGGCGTTCTGGATGTTTAGGTCGCATACGATTTCTAGGTGACAAGATGGCCTAAGTCTTTAGCTGTGGATGCCGAAGCAAATATGCTTTAGGGCGCGTATTAATTTTAGGCGATCTGGACGCTTAGGGCACATATAGCTTATAGGAAAAAGGATGGCTTTAGGCCCTATTAGTGGATGTCAGCAGTTAAGTATTTTTAGGACAGAGTGCTTACCAGAAAAGTTTTAGGCACGCATAATCACAGAGCAGCAAGAGCACATAGGGCACGTATAAGTACTATGAGGCCAGAGTGTTTGGGTAGCATGTAGAGTAAGATAGTTAAGGGTTTGCCCCAATGGTGAGTTTATGTAATTAATTGACCTTGGACGAGGTTTTGCCTTGGTTTTAATTATTTTATTGTTCCCAAAGAGGGCTTTGGGCATTTTTGGTGGCCATGGAGGGGTGTAGCGGACCTGCCTGGGCGCTAATTTTTTGTAAAATTGCTCCTCTACGTTTCCTTGTATGTTCTCTGTGTTCCCTTGTGTTCTATATGTTCCCTTATGTTCCCTATGTTCCTTTTATGTTCTGTTATGTTCCTTGATGTTCCCTCGTGTTCCTTATGTTCCCTTATGTTCCGTATGTTCCCTTTATGTTTCCTTGATGTTCTGTATGTTCCCTCGTGTTCCGTATGTTCCCTTGATGTTCCCTTATGTTCCGTTATGCTCCTTGATGTTCTCTTGATGTTCTGTTATGTTCCTTGATGTTCCCTATGTTCTCGCGTGTTCCCTTGATGTTCCCTATGTTCCTTATGTTCCCTTGATGTTCCCTGATGTTTCTTATGTTCCCTATGTTCCTGATGTTCCCTCGTGTTCTTTGTGTTTCCTTATGTTCTCTTGATGTTCCTTATGTTCCTGATGTTCCGTTATGTTCCCGATGTTCCCTTGATGTGCCGTTATGTTCCCTCATGTTCTGTATGTTCCTTGATGTTCCCTATGTTCCATTGATGTTCCCTCATGTTCCTTCATGTTCCGTATGTTCCCTATGTTCTGTATGTTCCTTGATGTTCCCTATGTTCCCTTGATGTTCCCTCGTGTTCCGTATGTTCCCTATGTTCTGTTATGTTCCCTATGTTCCCTTGATGTTCCTTATGTTCCCTCATGTTCTGTATGTTCCTTTGATGTTCCCTTGTGTTCCCTATGTTCCTTTTATGTTCCCTGATGTTCTGTTATGTTCCCTATGTTCCCTTGATGTTCCTTATGTTCCCTCATGTTCTGTATGTTCCTTGATGTTCCCTATGTTCCCTTGATGTTCTTTTATGTTCCCTATGTTCCCTATGTTCCCTCGTGTTCCCTATGTTCTGTTATGTTCCTTGATGTTCCGTTATGTTCCCTATGTTCCCTTATGTTCCTTGATGTTCCCTCGTGTTCTTTATGTTCCTTATGTTCCCTGATGTTCCCGCGTGTTCCCTTGATGTTCCCTCGTGTTCCCTATGTTCTGTTATGTTCCCTTGATGTTCCGTTATGTTCCCTTGATGTTCTTTATGTTCCTTATGTTCCCTTTATGTTCCTTGATGTTCCCTCGTGTTTCCTATGTTCCCTTGTGTTCCCTATGTTCTCTTGTGTTCCGTATGTTCCCTATGTTCCCTTATGTTCCCTATGTTCCCGCGTGTTCCCTATGTTCCCCTCCGAGCCTGGTCGGCTATAAAAGGAGCCGGCAGTCAACAGTCGACGGTCAGTGGGGTGCAGTCGACAGAGAGAGTAAAGTGCAGTCGGTCGAGGGTCAGTCAACAGTCGACGGTCAGTGCAGTCGACAGTGTAGTCAGTCAGTGCCGGAGTCAGTAAGTGAAGCGACGGTCAGTCAAGCGTCAGTCGTCACGTCTGTCAGTCGAACGTCGGCCAGTCAGTGAGTCGCAAGAACAGTCACGTCGCAAGAACAGTCACGTCGCAAGAACAGTCACGTCGCAGGCCAGTCAGTACAGCCAGTCGACACGTTGGTCGCCGGTCGGTCATACATCGGCGGCTCAGTCAGCGGACTCCCTCGATCACCGTCGGTCAGCGGACTCAGACACCGTCCGCTCAGTCACTCGGCGAACTGAGTCAGTCAGTTATCGTGAAGAACATTGTTGTCGCTCCGACTTGCGGAACTGTATTGCGAAGGACACTTCAGCTGACGTTTAGTTGCGGTATGAAGTAAATTCGATAAGCGGACATTGTGTGCTGAAAACAGTGAAAGAACTTGCAGAACTGTATTGCGGCGGACACTTTGACACTCGGTTGCGGTTCGAAGTAAGGTGTTTCAGACTGCGGAATTCGACAAGTGAAAGTTACGGTCAGAACAGTGAAACATTGCGTTGAACTTGTCTGAAGGATTATTTCAGTTTACTTCGTAATAAAGTTGTTCATCTTCTTCAAGTCTCCTAATATACTATTAGGAGCCGTACCCTGCCTTACCACTAGAGAGAGAGAACGGTCCGGGGGCAACGTCATCCTGGTGCCAAGTTCGAACCCCCGGGTCCGCCACAATAACATAGCATAACATAGCATAGGTTGAAAGATTCAAATACTGCAGCAGCGTTAAGCCACGTAGTAATGGTGTAGTTTTATAACAATGAATGATTTTCAAAGAACAAAAAAATTTAGATTGAATAGGCCTATTTTGAAAGTTAGAATATAACACTGGAGAGAGGCCATAATTATAATTGCAGATGTTGTGATGAGCATTTGACCCCCGATTGACTTCTAAAAGAACTTGTGACACACGAAATTTCAGCTAAAAGTAGATTGGAGATTCGAAACGAAAACTGATATAGGCCAATAAAACAATTACACGTTTCCCTATAGGCCTAATTAGGCACACATTCAAATTCAAGAGGGACAATAACTATAATTACAGAAGACCCTGTTGAATGTGAAAGTATGTCAAAATATAATTATAAGATCTTGTAGCATGCTGGTATACGTGTAACTGAGTAGATAAAAATGCAACTCGCTTTGACTAAATGTTGCTACCAAGTTTATTTAATAATTAATAAAGGAAAAAGCGAGAAATGCATGTAGGTCTAAATGTTGAACACGCGACCCGGCTAAGATCCGTCAAAAGCAGACTGAAAAAGTGAATGCCGGGTCGCGTACTGTCTTGTCTTGTCATTGTATTTACATGATCAATTTTCAATTATTATTCCTTCTATTGTGTTATTCTATTATGGTGTCGATGTTCCATTGTGCGTTTGAAAATGGAGTAACAAAGGTTATACGTACTTTCATACTCATTTAATTGCTTGCTTGCTCACTTACGCGCTTATTTACTTACTCAATTATTTACTTGCTTACTTATACATATATACATACTTACTAACTTACTTACTTGCCTACTTACAGACTTCTTTACTTACTTACTTACTTGCTTACTTGCTTCCCTGCGTGACCTTATTCTTCCTTCTGGTGCAGGTCACCGACTGACCCATCAACACTTGCATGACCTAATTCTTCCCCTTCTTACAGGTCACCGATCGACCCATCAACACTAGCGTGACCTGATTTTTTCCCTTCTTATAGGTCGCCGAATGAACAGTTCATGGTCGATTGGCAGGACGATGGCTCGGTGGCCATCAAGGCTTCAAACGGTCGATACCTGACGGCCAAGATGAACGGATCCCTACAGGCAACGAGCGACTCACTAACGGAGAAGGAGAGGTTCTACGTGACGATCATTAATCGACCGATTCTCGTTCTTAAGTGCGAGTTTGGGTTCGTGGGTTGGAGGACGAGTACGAACCCGAGATACGAGTGCAATAAGACGACGTACAGCGTCATTCTGGTGGAGCACGCCAAGGGAAAAAGCGCTGCTTACTATTTCAAAGGTAGGAGTTTTGGAGGGGGTTATATGTAGCGAATTCATATATTGGAGTTGGATGGGGTTATATGTAGCGAATTCATATATTGGAGTTGGAGGGGGTTATATGTAGCGAGTTCATATACAAGAGTTGGAGGGGTTGAGTTTAGTGAATTCCAAGGTAGGTGTAGAGGAGTTGAGTGTAGTTAATTTGAGGTTAGGATTGGAAGGGTTAAATGGAATGAATTCAAAGGTAGTGGTTCGAAGGGTAGAGAAATGCTGCTTAATGCCTGATAAGTAGATGCTCGAAGGAGTTAGTGTAACGAATTCAAATGTAGGGATTCGAAGGGTGACAGAGTCGTGTTTAACGTTTACAGGTCAGAAGTTTTAATTTGTCAACTGTAACAGCGGTGCACTGTTACTCAGGCCTAGGTAATAGAGAAAGTGTGTTTAACTTTTCAACTATTGTCATTCGGAGCTAGCTGCTCGAAAGTGAAATAGAGCGATGATAAATTCATCAAAAGGTAGAATTTCGAAAGGTCAAATGCAACCTACATGTAACAGGTCAAAAGCAAAAGAGAAATCATAAGCGTAAACTCGGAATTTCAACAGCGGCCACAAAAGCTAAGTCAGGGGAACCACCTTATTCACAGGCGCTCGATAAAACGAAGTCGATAGGCAGAGGGAAGTCAAGATCCGGAGAGCCAGGCGATGAGTTATGCAACGACTATCATGGTGGGTGTTGTTCAGACTTTAAATGGGGTAGGACCGTTGGAGGTAGGGGGAAGTGGGAGAACCAGAACAGGATCTGTGAAATAGTAGTTAGATTGCTCAAATGGTGGTTTAGTAATTCAAAGATAAATGGAAAGTCTATGCTTAAGCCCATAGTTTAAAGTGTGTGGGAACGCGTGGGAACGGCGTTCCCACCGCTCTTGAAGTTCATGGCTTGCGTTCTCACTGCATGCTCACCATGCATGGAACCTTTGAAACATGGACGTTCCCGAAAAACTTTCATCAGCGTTCCCATTGCTCGCAGTTGGCGGTCCCACGGCTCACCCAACCACTTTAACCACTGCTTAAGGCTTAAGCCTACCAATATTCAAAGGTATACCAGATTGCATTACCAGAGAATACAGTATTACCAGTAACATGCCTGGAAAGAAGGTGGGCGATGGGAGTGTTACTGGTGGTTTTAAACATGGTAAACTATAATTATCCTACTCTTGTTGAGGGCTGTATTTCTGCCATACAAAAGGCGAGACCCTTTTAACATAACGGCTTTCGTTGGATTAAAATATTATGTCTTTAAAACAGTGAACTACCGATAGAACAGTCATTTAAACACCTGTTTAACATTTTAACGACGCATATAAATAGAATTGACGCTACCAGAACCTTGTTAAATTCATCGTACCCTCGGTAACGTCGAGGAACTCAATTGATCAAAGTCTCGTTAATAATGTAATCCTTGTTATCAAAGATTGTTAATGTTAAGAGTTAAGCAATGGATCAATTCTTCCAAAGACTCGTTGAACAGCGATTTAGTGTACCGGTATTGTATTGTATTGCACTGTGTTGTATTGCATTGTATCTGACCATTTGCAAAGCGCTTCTCGTAGCAAGAGCCATTCATAAGAGCTCCCAGTGCGTTCAGCCCCGAGGGAAAAGGCAAGTTCTGACGAGAGAAAGACGTGGAAAGAGTATACCAGAGAGGATGAGAGAGCGAACTGGTGGGGGAAGTCCATTCCATAGGGATCAATGCATGCAAATGCTCTGGATTGAGCCATGGCAGTCCTGACTCGAGGAACAAAGAGCCTATCAGAGAACCTAAGAGGACGCAGCGAGGTGGCAGAAAAGAGGCGAAGTATAAAATCACAACCTCTGCTTCGGGGCAAGACCCAATTGAGACTTGAGGACCAAAACCAAAACTTTAAAATGTTTACGGGCCGAAAGTAGCAGCCAGTGGAGTTGTTCAGTCATGAATGTAGAAATGTGAGAGAATCGAGGAAGACGGGCAATGAGCCTAGCAGCGGCATTGAGTACAGACTCTTTAAAAAAACTAGCCGAACTTTAGGGAGGCCAACAAGGAGAGAATTTTGGTTACTGTGGTCAACAGTTACACAGTGGCGGCGCCAGGATTTCAGTTTTGGGGTGCTGAATCCTCGCGGGGAAATTTTTCATTCTCATCCGCCAAAATTTCTGACGACATTTGTTCGAAATCTCATGGGAATTTTTCATTTTCATTCGCGAAAATTTCTGACGATCTTTTTTTTAGTTATCCAGTCGAAAATCGTGGAAATATTTCAGTTGTGCATGTAAAAAAAACCAACTGGCCTTTTTTTTTGGGGGGGGGGGTAACCTCCGGGTTGCCTTTTATAGGGGCGCTTAGCCCCCTATCTCCCTAGCGCTGCCACTGCATTTACCCAGTAGTGATCGGTCCTAAGTATTGCTATACTGCGAAGTAAAAACATTGGATGAACATTGGAATTTTAGCCTTCAACAGTAAATGAGAAGGTGTTACCACGACGAAGGTACTGAAGACGATAAAAAGTCTGCTTGTTCGATTCATTATTGATTTGACCTAGTTATTGCTCTGACCTAATTTATGGCCAATGAATTTGTCGTTACAGGTCACAACGGACGCTATTGGTCGGTCGATGCGTCTGGCAATTTGAATGCTGACCAATCAGCGCCTCAGCCTTTCTTCATCGAACTGAGGGGCCATTCCAAGATGGCGATAAAGGCCCCGAATGGAAACTACATCAAAGGCGAGCAGAACGGTATCATGAGCGCCCTTAGCAACGATCTCAAGAAGGCCACCCTCTGGGAGTACTGAATATACATGACACCATCATCATCTGTGACTATACACTGTGCTCCAAAAAAATCCATGACACCATCATGATCATCAGAGACAATTCAACGTGTTCTGAAAAATAGATTTGATATTTAATTACGATCAAGTAGATTTTTAATACGAGCAAAATACGAGGTACTTTTCATTACAATGATTGAGGTTATTTCTTTTGCTAATAAAAAATGGAATTGACATTTTTATCGCTATGATTGAAGTTGATATTTTATTAAGAAAAAATATAATTGAAGTTGATATTTTATTAAGAAAGAAGAAACGGACTAGACTTTTCAATACAGTAATTGAAGTGAACATGTTGTTACGAAAAAATATAGAAGGGTCTTTTTATTGCTATAATTGAAGTTGATATTTAAATAACGAAAAAATTGAAGGTACTTGTCATTGAAAAAATTGAAGTTGGTTTTCTATTAATTAAGAAAGAAATAGAAGCTACTTTTAAATAGAATGATTGAAGTAATTTAAAAAAATAAAAACTAGGAAGTATTCCATTCGCCCTGTGACGCAATTCTACGTTTAAATTGCTTCCATCGCTTCTTGACCTAGATTTTAGCAGTTTTAACAGCGCATGCCTAATTACGTGCATAATAATTATTATTAAAACAGTTAGTCAACTGAAAAAGTTCAAATTCGCAAATGAGTCGATCGTTAATCTAGAAAACAGCTTCTATGCCACGTCAGGAAAGTAGCCTTCGTAGTAGCTTTGTAGTTCTGTAGCCACGTTGACGACAGTATATTTTTACGCGCCAGAGGCATTTTGATAAAAAAAATTAAATGTTAAGCATAATTGGTCATTATTTGCAGTAAATATGTAATAATAATTATTATAAACATTTCGGGAAAAACTCAATCAATTTTTCTAGAAATTGTTGATGTTCACTTACAGCGTTTGCAGTTTGTTTTTAAGTAAACGAATAATTATTATAGAGGGATCTGCATTCTGTATATTCACATAGAATCACGTTCAGCTTCAAAATGACTGTAGGCGCTTAGCCACAGGTAAAAAGTAAGATTTGAGCAACTTATAAAATGCAGGTGAATTTAGCCTAGGCATAACTCGCAAGGTTAGTTGGAGGCCATTCTCAGTGTAATTATTCTCAGATGACAACAACATTGAACCTACACATATCCTGTTCATCGTTGACACCCTCTCACAACCTTTCGGATCTCCCTACGAAAGCTCGGACTGAAGTAGCAATAGACGAATGGGTTGACGCAGCTGTTGGAAGCGCCCAGCCACTGCGCCAACGGGGCGAGGTACTTAACAATCGCGGCCCTCTCGGGGCTCCTCAGAGGCGCTCCGAACACCACCCGGAACTTGACCGAGTAGAGCGGAAGCCAGGACGCAGCGAAGACCAGGACGACGACGACCAGCATCTTAAGGATTCGGATCCTCGATCGGGCTACGTTTCCTCCCGCCCTTGAACCTAGTAGACCGCCGAAGCGCCTGTTCCACACCCTGAGACCGACGCGAATGTAAAGGACCGCGATGGCCGTGAGAGGCAGCACGTAGCAGGCGAGGAAGACGGTCAAGGTGAAGGCGACGTAGAGGTGAGGGCTGGCCCAGTCTGCGTGGCAGGCGGTGTAGCTGAACCCCGAGACGTGGTAGACCTTCAGCTGGTAGACGATCAACCAGGGAGTGAAGAGGGCGACTGGGAAAACCCAGATGGTAGCGACGAAGATGGAGGCGGTCTGGGGCGACATCTTGCGGGTTTTCGGGTAGAATATCGCCAGGTACCTGTGTGCCACAAAAGTAGCATTTCCAAAGCAGTTCATAGATATGTAGAACGATTTTGTTACATAAGTGTGGCGCGGTGGTGTAGTGAGTATGTTCGTCGCCTTGTAGCCGAATGGTTGCAGGTTCGAATCCACCTCAAGTCGCCGCGTAGGGACCGTGGGCAAGTCCTTCATTTGCAATTACTCAGAGCTTCGGCGTGAAACTCCGATGCAGGGTACGCGTTGTTGTCGGGAACGCCTCTGAGTAGAGAGCTTGAATGGGCGCTATAACAAGTGCACATACAAGCAAAAGTGGTCAGTTAACTGTTTCTTTGCAGATTATTATGCTCATAGTCATAGAGTCACAATATTTCGCCCCACACCCTTCACTGTTGCAACTCATACATTTCGTGTAGCCATTATTCATATGCGTACGCGCAAATAAGCTTCCCCTTACAAAGTTTATTGGCTAAAGACATCGATAAAACATTTATTTCAATGTTTCATTTTTCTTAAACATCATGATAATTTGCTATAGATAAAACTTGTCAACCGTTGTGGTTAGACTTTAACAGAGTTTAATGAAAACGTTATCAAATACCATTGGACGACCATAGAAAAATACAGAGTTATAAAATTAATTGGCTAATTATATGGACGTGATAATTAGACATTTATTTTGCGTACGTGCATTTGACGAGACCCTCACGCCCCCACCGAACGCAATCGCCTAAATCCGGCGACCACTACTTCTCCTTCCGTAAGTAATAAAAAATATGTAATTATGGGCAGCCTCTGAATGACCATGTTGACAGTGATGTATAGGATTGTATTTGAAAACTTGTTAAGCGACAATTCCTTGTAAGCTGTCGAGATTGGAGTCCCGAGGGAAATTGAAAGCATATATAAGGACGGAACAGGAGTGGAATGTGTCCCGGTCAATAGCTTAGCAACAGCTAGAAGATGAGGCAATCAAATTTGTTTCATTTAATGATTGCATGGTCCTCCACGCCTCCACTTTGATCTAAAAAAAGTATTGTGCAGGCGCCTATATTGCTTCTGCTCTATCATAAATCACTCATAAGTCTTTTTCTTTAGTCGTTTCCTCACAAGTAAATCCCAAAATATCGTAATAGCGCACTCGACAAACACAAGTACAGTTGTCTGATCTCTCTATTTGATTATTTTTTTCGCATACCCTGATTGTTCACCCTAGTGATGGTGGTGGTTGTTGTTGTTGTTGTTGTTGTTGTTGTTGTTGTTGTTGTTGTTGTTGTTGTTGTTGTTGTTGTTGTTGTTGTTGTTGTTGTTGTTGTTGTTGTTGTTGTTGTTGTTGTTGTTGTTGTTGTTGTAGTGACTGTTTAATCTCCTAACTGATTGCTCACACTCCTTACCCAAAAACCTATTCTTCCTACCAACTCTCTCAACCCACACACACCCTGCCCACTCTCTCTCATAAATCTCCATACCCACTCTCCACACCGAATCTCTATATTCACTTCAATACCCAGTCCCAACCTCACTCTCCCTACCCTCCCTCCATCTCTACCCAACTATCCAACTTTCCAACTGTCCAACTATCCAACTATCCAACTTTCCAACTGTCCAACTATCCAACTATCCAACTGTCCAACTGTCCAACTATCCAACTATCCAACTATCCAACTGTCCAACTGTCCAACCCTCCAACTATCAAACTATCCAACTTTCCGACTATTCAAATATCCAACTATCCAACTATCCAACTGTCCAACTGTCCAACTGTCCAACCATCCAACTATCCAACTATCTAACTGCCCAACTATTCAACTATTCAACTATACAACTATCCAACCATACAACTATCCAACTATCTAACTATCCATCTATCCACACCAGAGAATAAAACGCAGTGTGTTACACAAAAGAATCAATAAAAAAACACAAACAATCGTAGCTGCATTAGAAAAAAATAAGAAAATGGATAAAATATGTGCTCCATGTTTCTCCTACAGAACAGAGCAGATAGAACAAGATGGAATGGGCTAGAATAGAACAGAACAAAATAGAACAGAATATGCCAGGACAGATAAGAACAGAACAGCGTTTAGCATAATTGAATGGACTGGAATATAATATAAGAGAACGGAATGGAATAGAATAGAACAGCACAGTACACAATAGAATAGAATAAAACGGAACATAATAGAATAGAACAGAACAGAATGGAATGGAACAGAATAGAATAGAACATAATAGAACATAATAGAATAATTATAATATCTTAGGTTACCTTTCGAGTGCCACTCCAGCCAGAGTGTTGACGGAGGCACTGACGGAAACTCCCTGGAGATAAGGAATCGTTTTGCAGACGAACCAACCAAACCACCACTCTGTAAGAGAATAAAATAATTTTAAATTAATAAATAATAATGAAATATTATTATTCAACTTCACCTATCATCACTACCATTAGATGGCAATGACAGACATATTTTCACGGTGATGTGTTTGAATAAATGTGAATTGTTATTCTGCTAACTGCTTCTAATAATTATTATATTCGTTAAATAAACATTTAACATAGTATTAATTACTTAGTTACAAGCCAGCACGGAGAGCGTGTTCGAGAAAATAAAATAATTATCTTCAAGAGGCGTTATATAAATTCTGAGAATGAATGAACGAAAGAATAAATAGGGCCTACAATAATATTATTATCTCAATCGTTCTCTGTCATTTTGTTGAGTCCATTGCTTCCGTTGGTTTGGGGCTTTAGGTCATATGTAATCTTAACGGTGTTCATTTGCTCTTGAACTTATTATAAAAATTTCTGATAAAATAAGGTGTCTAAGATGCCTTCCTCATTTTATGTTGTCTATTCAGCATTATTATTATAATAATAATAGTCTTCGTATGCCTGCCTTTCACTCTCATTAGAATCTTGCATGTTGTGCATTGTATGGAATTCAGTCAATGTTGTACTTCGCAGGGTCGGATTAAGAAATGTGGAGGCCCTGATCGGAATTTTTGGGGGGAACCTTCGGCCGAAAAATCTGATGACTGTTTTAGTCGTTTGGTCGAAATTTCCTCAGAATATACCAATTTTTCAATAAAAATTTGTGCACCGCATGTGTGGGGCCCCTGAAATGTGGGGGCCCCTGTTCGACCGAACGTGTTGAACATGCCTTAATCCGGCCCTGGTACTTCGTACACTAGGATAATACTACTCTAGTGTAATCCTAAATCCCTCGTTGGTACCATGCATCAATTTTGTTTGTCCCAATCCAATGCTATCCATTCCAGGTCGCAGATTCCTTCGCTCTGCTACGCATGGCGACCTGGTTGTCCCTATGGCTCGATCTTCCACAGTGCTGCACAGAAGCTTTGCAATGGTCGGTCCGTCTTTCTGGAATAAGTTACCTATTAGTCTCCGTAATGAGCTTCTTTGTCTTTCTTTGTCCCTTTTCCGCAAGCGTTTGAAAATCATTCTCTTTGATTGTGGTTCGGTGTAAGGTCGGGAGCGCCTCTGAGGAGTTCTCTTGAAGGGGCGCTATATAAATGTACGAATACAATTACAATTACAATTACAATATTTATTAATAGAACCAGACTAGACTATGGTAGGCTATATTAGAATGCTTGTTCCATATTAAAATAAGCCATGCTAGATTTGATTGTAGGCCAATATTAAATGGGAATAAGTTACAGTAGATTAGATTTGATTTCATTACGCAAAATTTAGATCTTTCAAGATTGCAATAATAGAATAGAAGTTTATAATACAATTATATCATATGAATAGAATATTGTTCTTTTATGTTCTGTTGTTTATAAGAAACCGGAGGTAGCTGTCGAATTTGCCTTGGACACCTGACTAACGGTGTCAAAGTCACATCTTTAAGCTATATAGAATATGCTATAGGCTGTGATGTGAAATGCAAGGTTGGATCAGAATATAATGGAACATGAAGAAATTGAACAGAATAGAGTAGATCGGAACAGAGTGGAATAGAATGGGCGAAAGAAGAATATAATAGAATAGAATAGAACGGAATAGAATAAAATGAAATAGAATAGAACGGGATAGAATAGGGCGGAATATAATGTAACGGAATAATAGAGTGCAATAGAATAGAATGTAACGGAATAGAATAGAACGGAATAGAATAGAACGGAATAGAATGTAATCAGGGCCTCCACATTTCTTAATCCGACCCTGCGAAGTACAATATTGACCGAATTCCATACAATGCACAACATGTAACGGAATAGAATAGAACGGAACAGAATATACTAGAGCGGAGTAATAGACTAGAGAAGAACAAATTAGATTAGATTTGACCCAGTGTGCTACCTGAACCTTTCCAAACAAGACCTTCAGACATTTATATGACAATAATAATTATAACAATAACAATTTATATTGCGCCGTAACGAGGCCATACCGATACAAGGGCGCCTACATAGAGTCACCTCCCACCCTTCCCATCTCTCACCGGTGTAGATATTCTGAAGCAGCGTAACGGGCAGAACGGACACGCAGACGAGAACATCGGCCAACGCCAGATTACCCAGAAACCAATTCGTCACCGTTCTCAGCTTAACCTGGCGATAGATGACCAGGATGACCAACGAGTTATTCACAACACCCAAGATGGCGACGGTCACGTGGGCCACGGTCATCAACAGGACGGCGTAGAGCGGCTGGCGAAGAGCTGGCCACGGCTTTGCATAGTGGTCAAGCGGTCGGGTGGTGATGGATGAAGATGATGACCAGAGGTCAAGCTGCGTTGCGTTTGTGACGGTGGGAGAAATTTGGGTGTAGGTGGTGAGTGTGATGGAATGGTTGTCGTCGTGCATAGCGTCCGCAGTTCGAAACCTGGAATGCAAGAAAGCAGGGATTTTTTAACGTGCAGCAGAGCTGTTTTTAAGGAATTTTAAGAACTGCACAACCCCTTCTTTCCCTTCCCATCCTCCATGGTAAATTACTTAGAATCGGATAACAATGACCTTTTTGCTAGTTTTAACTGCACAGAACTTGTGACAAAAGTGCTTCTACATCTGCACAAGTCCATTTACAACTCCACATTTTGTGTATAGAACTGCACGTTAAAAAAGCCCTGACGTGCAGTTCTACACAAAATGTGCAGTTCTAAATGGATTCGTGCAGTTGTAGAAGCACTTCCGTCACGTTCCGTGCAGTTAAAACTACTAAAAATAGGTCATTTTCCTCAGATTTTGAGTAATTTACCATGGAGGATGAGAAAGGAGAGAAGAGGATGTGCAGTTCTAAAAATTCCTTAAAAACAGCCCTGCAAAAAAGCGTTGTACCGTAGTTGTGATTGCGGTGTAGCCTAAACGGTAGATTACAGTTACATGTATATGTATGGATGTGCACTTGTCATAGCGTTCCTTCAAGATATCTACTCAGAAGCGCTCCCGACTACAGCGTGGACACTGAATCGGAGTTTCACGCCGAAGCGCTGAGCATGGGCGATTGAGGGACTTGCTCAAAGTCCCTACGCGGCGGCTTGAGGTGGATTCGAACCTGCAATCATCTGGCTTCAAGGCCACTGCAATACCGAGCACCACAATTATATGTCGTGGCGCCAACACTGAATGCAGCACTTCGTTTCTTACCTCACTTCATGCCTCGCGATCGTATTCGTCTCAGTGTTATCGTCACTATTACAGTTATCGTTACCGCTATTATTGCTATTATTATGATGATGATAACGATAATGATAATGGTAATAACGTTAACGGATAGGGTTGTAGTTGTAATAATCAGTAATAATTGTTGCCGTAATTACTATTTACATCACTATGCTACCGATGCAGTTATTATCTTTAACAATGTCATTTTCGCTACTACTCTGATATATCTTCATCAGGTCGGCCCTGACTATGGATATGTCTCAAACCATTGCCTGTTCTCTTGTCTCATCCCGCCTTGATTATGCTAACGCCGTTTTTGTCGGTCTCTCAGTCACTGAGCTCAACAGGTTGCAACACATCCAAAACTCCTTAGCGCATGTTGTGCTGCGCGTCCCAATACAAACTAGTTCCTCAGTACTACTCCAACAACTGCGTTGGCTTCCTGTTCAGTACAGGATAAAATTCAAATTGGCATTTCTGACCTTCAAATCTCTCAGTACCAACGCACCTTCCTACCTTCAGTCACTACTAACTCCTTACATTCCTCCTCGTTGCTTGCGTTCATCGGGCACAAGTCTTTTATCTGAACCTCGATGCAAAACAGTTATGGGCTTGCGTGCATTCCATGCCTCTGCACCCAGGGAATGGAATCGGCTTCCGCTCTCTCTTCGTAGCTCAATTTCACTTCCTTCCTTCAAAAAGCGGCTAAAAACTTACTACTTCTCCTTGGCTTTCAAGCATTTGGATCTTTAATTGCATCTTCATCTGGCGGCTGACTATCCGCGCCTCAGATTCACATTTCGGTGTGACATTGCGCGCGTTACAAATTTATTTAATAATAATAATAAGTTTCTTCTCACTAGTGAGACTAGTGCAGACAAAGTGGCATTTGACATTTGTATAGAAACATCTATGAAAAATGTCCTTGTTCTTAATTTTCTGCATTCCATTCATCAAGCCATTGCTAACAAATTCAACCGAGGCCGTCATGTCGCCTTGCCCCTCCTGCAAATAACGATATCTTTTGATGACAATGCTTTTAGACGAGTCGTTTCTCATCTAGAATTCACGTCTTGTCGTCAAGATGACGACGGTTATTAACGAAGGCCGAAACCGTTGCCATGGAAGCGTTAAAAAAGTTGACGAATGTTGGTTTAACGATAACAAAGTGCAGGCATGTACGAGAGAGACGTCTAATTATCGAGAAATTCGGATGAGAGACGTTGACAGGAGTAAAGGGAGAGAGGAGGAGGAGGAGGAGAAGGAAGAGGAGGAGGAGGAGGAGGAAGAAGAGGAGGAAGAAGAGGAGGAGGAGGAGGAAGAGGAGGAGGAGGAAGAGGAGAAGGAATAGAAGGAAGAGGAGGAGGAAGAGGAGGAAGGGGATGACGAAGAAGAGAAGGAGAAACAGGAGGAGGAGGAGGAAGAAGAGGAAGAGGAGGAAGAGGAGGAAGAGGAGGAGGAGGAGGAGGAGGAAGAGGAGGAAGAGGAGGACGAGGAGGAGGAAGAAAAGGAGGAGGAGGAGGAAGAGAAGGAGGAGAAGGAGGAAGAGGAGGGGGAGGGGAGAAGGGAAGGAGAGAGGAGGAGGAAGAGGGAATGAGTGAGAATAAGAGGAGATAATAGAACGTGGAGAAAAAAGGAAGAGGAAGATAATAGAAAGTAGAACGAGTGGATGGAGATGAGGACAGGGTAAAGAAGAAGATGTTGATGAAGAAACGCAGACAAAAAGGGAAGAGAAAAATATAAAGAAGAAGAAAGGAAGAGAAAGAACACGATGACGATAACGATGACGATGACGTCGCATAATAACATAGATCACTGTGGTAAACCCATCTGCGTTTGCAGATCTTGGGATTGACAACACCAATGTTTTTGCATAGACGGAACTAGACGTTTTTGCGGGGAGATTTATTATAGTAAATATGTTGCGTTGAAAAATAATTTATTAGCAAATA
>CATKHU010000183.1:39979-57479 GCA_949752735.1 Lumbricus terrestris
GGTGGTGGTGGTGGTGGTGGTGGTGGTGGTGGTGGTGGTGGTGGTGGTGGTGGTGGTGGTGGTGGGGGTGGTGGGGGTGGGTGGTGGTGGTGGGTGGTGGTGGTGGTGGTGGTGGTGGTGGTGGTGGTGGTGGTGGTGGTGGTGGTGGTGGTGGTGGGGGTGGTGGTGGTGGTGGTGGTGGGGTGGTGGTGGTGGTGGTGGTGGGGGTGGTGGTGGTGGTGGGGGGTGGTGGTGGTGGTGGTGGTGGTGGTGGTGGGGGTGGTGGTGGGGTGGTGGGGTGGTGGTGGTGGTGGTGGTGGGGGTGGTGGTGGTGGGGTGGTGGTGGTGGTGGTGGTGGTGGTGGGGGTGGTGGTGGTGGTGGTGGTGGTGGTGGTGGTGGTGGTGGTGGTGGTGGTGGTGGTGGTGGTGGTGGTGGGGTGGTGGTGGTGGTGGTGGTGGTGGTGGTGGTGGTGGTGGTGGTGGTGGTGGTGGTGGTGGTGGTGGTGGTGGTGGTGGTGGTGGTGGTGGTGGTGGTGGTGGTGGTGGTGGTGGTGGTGGTGGTGGTGGTGGTGGTGGTGGTGGTGGTGGTGGTGGTGGTGGTGGGGTGGTGGTGGTGGTGGTGGTGGTGGTGGTGGTGGTGGTGGTGGTGGTGGTGGTGGTGGTGGTGGTGGTGGTGGTGGTGGTGGTGGTGGTGGTGGTGGTGGCAGTAGTGGTGGTGGTGACGGTGTCCAATAGGAAGGAGTATGAGAAGTGAGTGTAAGGCATAGGAATATAAGGAGGAATAGATGGAGAAGACGGACGAGGATGAGGACGAGGAAGAGGTGATTAGGTCGAGAGGGAGGGATAGTAAGTAAGAGATGGATTGAAGGAAGCATCGTCGGTGAATAGACGAGTCAGCAGTTAAGATGATGAAGGAGGACAATCTGCGATAATTGAACCAAGAGCAGTTGAAAGTAAAAGTGGAAGAGGAGAAGGAAAAGGAGGAGAAGGAAAAGGAGGAGAAGGAAAAGGAGGAGAAGGAAAAGGAGGAGAAGGAAAAGGAGGAGAAGGAAAAGGAGGAGAAGGAAAAGGAGGAGAAGGAAAAGGAGGAGAAGGAAAAGGAGGAGAAGGAAAAGGAGGAGAAGGAAAAGGAGGAGAAGGAAAAGGAGGAGAAGGAAAAGGAGGAGAAGGAAAAGGAGGAGAAGGAAAAGGAGGAGAAGGAAAAGGAGGAGAAGGAAAAGGAGGAGAAGGAAAGGGAGGAAAAGGAGGAGGAAAAGAAGGAGGAAGAGGAGGAGGAAGAGGAGGAGGAAGAGGAGGAAGAGGAGGAGGAGGAAAAGGAGGAGGAAAAGAAGGAGGAAGAGGAGGAGGAAGAGGAGGAAGAGGAGGAAGAGGAGGAGGAGAAAGAGGAGGAGGAAGAGGAGGAAGAGGAGGAGGAGGAAGAGGAGGAAGAGGAGGAGGAGGAAGAGGAGGAGGAGGAAGAGGAGGAGGAAGAGGAGGAAGAGGAGGAGGAGAAAAATTAGGAGGACGAGGATAAGGGGGAGGAGAAGGAGGATCCCTAAGAGGAGGGGAAAGAGGAGAGGAGGATAAGAAGGAGAAGGAAGATAATAAATAATTATTAGGGGGAAGAAGAGAAGTATCAGAAGAATAAAAGGAGGAGGAAAAGAAGGAGATGAGGGAAGAGGAGAAGGAGGAAGAGCAAAAGAAGAAAAGGAGGAGGAGAAGAATGGGAAGATAGATTTGAATGACGACAACTACGACGGTCTTGAAGGTGATGATTATTTTTGCCTTGATGATGCTTGTGACAATGACGACGACGACGACGATGATGATGACATGTACAGTTTTATCCAAATAATAGAAATTTGTCGAGACTGACCATGATTCTCGACCAACAATTGGGTCCTAATCGATCCTTTCTATCCATGGGGTTAGATCCCCGTAGTCTATGATCATTGACACACGACTTCTGGCTTCAACACCTTTTATTCCTGTTCTCAACTATATACTTATTATGCTGACCGTCCCAAACCATTAGCTAGAATTTAATTATTTATTTACTTATGTATAAGGGTTGGAAGGAAAAACCGAAGAGTTACCAGGGTCGACAAATGCCAATGTCTTGGGCTCTTTCGGGGCCGACGACTATGACTGCTCAAATCGAAGACGAGTCTTTATAAAAACCAGAGCAGGACGATGGGAACATTCTCAGCTTTTATGTACATACTACAATCATGGTATGCCAAAAAAGAACGGTGGGTGGCTTCACTAAAAGTGGTATAACTTTTGTTCTGTTTGAAATATTTTATTGAAATCCGGCCATCGTGTGTAAATACGAATTGTCTATAAGCCTGTAAAATTGCATTACTTCTGGCCAAGATATTGGCAAAAAAATAGTTTTTTGAGCCCACCCTGTACATGTATAGCTGAGTAAACGAAACTGTGGCCATCATGGGCGGAGTTTGGTTGTCGATCTTGGGGGGGCTAAAAAAATTATCGGCCCAAAGCAGTTGATGAGCTTTTTTGGTCATCGATTTGAAAACCTCATAAAAACATACCATTTTTCCGGACAGTGACAGTTCTTTTAAAAAGTCCATTGTTTTGAAATGTCCATAATTTCAATTATAATTTTTAAAAAGGTGTGCAATTGCAAATGTGAGCAAAACTAAAAAAGGTGTCTAATTGCAAAGGTGTGCTAGAACTAAAAAACCCATTGTTTTGAAATGTTCATAATTGCAATTATAATATTTTAAAAAGGTGTGCAATTGCAAATGTGTGCTAAAACTGAAAAGTCCATTTTTTAAATGTTCATAAGTGCAATTATAGTAAAAAAGGTGGGCAATAGAAAATGTGTGTTAAAACTTTAAAAAGGTGTGCAATTCCAAAAGTGAGCTGAAACAAAAAAAGTCCATTGTTTTGAAATGTTCATAATTGCAATTATAATTTTAAAAAAGGTGCGCAATTGCAAATGTGTGTCAAAATTAAAAAAGGTGTCTAATTGCAAATGTGTGCTAAAACTGAAAAGTAAATTGTTTTGAAATGTCCATAATTGCAATTATAATTTTTAAAAAGGTGCGCAATTGCAAATGTGTGCCAAAATTAAAAAAGGTGTCTAATTGCAAATGTGTGCTAAAACTTAAAAAAATCATTGTTTTGAAATGTTCATAACTGCAATTATAATATTTAAAAAAGGTGTGCAATTGCAAATGTGTGCTAAAACTGAAAAGTCCATTTTTTAAATGTTCATAAATGCAATTATAATAAAATGGTGTGCAATTGCAAGTGTGTACCAAAAGTTTAAAAAGGTGTGCAATTCCAAAAGTGAGCTGAAACTAAAAAGTCCATTGTTTTGAAATGTCCATAATTGCAATTAAAATTTTTAAAAGATGTGCAATTGCAAATGTGTGCTAAAACTGAAAAGTAAATTGCTTTGAAATGTCCATAATTGCAATTAAAATGAAAACGGTGTGCAATTGCAAACGTGTGTTAAAAACTAAAAAAGGTGTGCAATTAAAATTGTGTGCTAAAACTAAAAAGTCCATTGTTTTGAAATGTTCATAATTGCAGTTATAATAAAAAAAAGGTGTGCAATTGCAAATCTGTGCTAAAACTAAAAATTCCTTTGTTTTGAAATGTCCATTATTGCAACTATAATAAAAAAAAGGTGTGCATCTGCAAATGTGTGCCAAAACTAAATATTTCAGTTTTCTCAAAAACTTGACGTGCTTACAAGGACAACAAAAACACCACTGAATTCAGCAGACCATAGGCTATACGAAACAGCTGAAGGTTTTCCAGTAGCAAAAAAAGTTCAAATTTGTAGGCCAGTGTTTCTGGAGTAATGTTGTGCAAAACAGCTTCGCACTTACCGAGGCAGCTGAGATCTGTGTCTCGCTCTCTCACACAAGTCGTGACACGCCATCTGGTGCCAAGTTTGATCCTGAGCCGAATTGATACATGCAATGTTGCCTTTGCCAGCATGCCACAGCGCAGTATCATTTGGCTCCAATATCAATATCAATATCCCTAGGCACAGTGCCCGTAGGAGTCCGACGCCACTCTCTGTCTGAGTCTGTCTCGCGTCATGTTACCCAGCTTCAACAGGTCCGGTCAGCAGGTCTGCCCCATACCATTAACCTCTTGAAGCAGCTGGATCACCTTATCTGATTGAAGGGAATATGGGAGAGAGGCATGAAGGACAACTGGGTCAATGCCCGTATGTGTCCCATGCTCTCTTCTCCGACTCTCTCCAACAGTCTGTCCTGACCGACCTGTGCATGTCTGCCCCACATCATGACACCTTGAAGCATTTGGGTCGCTATGTCACTTCTGTAGTGGTTTTTGCGGATTTCAATCGTCTGGGTCTTTTACTGCCAGTGTATCGCCACCCATCTGGCAAACCTTCCTCATTTTGTCCAGGCTTAGGACCCGCACAGGAACGTTGTTGGTTCCCTGTGGCAGAGGATGGATGCAGTTTAACGTCATGCCCAGGACCATAATTGGCTTCAGGCGGTCATCAATTCTGCTGCTCGCCTAGTCCTGCGATTAAATAAGTTCGACATTATTTCTACCCCGATCCGAGACCAGCTTCAGTGGCTTCAAGCTTGGATTGGTTCTAGGACGATTGGCGTTATTACCGCTAGAAAAGAGAAACATCTTTGGCTTCTGTTAATTCTTATATATACACAAACAGAAAATAGCACATCAGAATATTAGTTACGCATCAAAATAAACGTCTTTTGTTCTTTACGATTAAAGCCCTATCGCGGACCATCAAAGTGCTACGTCAAATTAGGCCTGATTGGCTTGTCTTGTGCTTTACCCAAAACCCTCAGTTCTTGTTGTTGTATAAAAATGGTTTTGTAAAAAGGATAAACAAATGCTCTTACTTAGTCTAATTGCGTCTATAGTTGCAGATCTATCTGACTTGTTACCTGTCTAATAACGCTTGCCGCTACAGTATATTTTCACATTTCACTTCTTATAATTTCATTACAAATTTAGTACAATCATTATGTGGTAGATTGAGTCTGTGTCATATCGCTTTATATAAATGTTTCTCTTTACTATAGCGGTATTTGCGACATTTTTCGTTCATCCTTAGTTAATAAATTGCAATGATCACTAACCGGTGATCAATTATTGTCCGGTGATCAACCGTCCGGTGATCAACCCTCCGCGCACCCTTGGAATAGGCGAGCGCATCAAGTTCAAGCTTTGCATTTATGCTAAACTTTGACAATAATATAATTAGGCTATGTTTGTAAAGCATCCTAGAAGTAGCTTTCTACCGACGATGCTATATAAATTGTCTTGATTACATTGGCAAAAAAACACGAATCTGGCCTTCTTGGGGGGCTTAGCCCCCCCTAGACCCTGATAAACTCCGCCCATGGTGGCCATAGGGGTGAACTGAAAGACGAACTGAATGCAAGGCAGGTATTGAGACCTAAAAGCCATCTTATGCGTTTGGGGGTTAAAATATCACGAAGCATATAAAACATGGCATGTGTACAGAACTGTATTGTATGTATTGTATATGAGCATTTATAAAGCGCCGCTTACAGGGTATCTATTCACATGCGCTCTCAGCGTGACAGCCCAAAGAAAATAAAAAAGACTTCAAGCAGCGAAGAGCTGAAGATGACACCCCCAATAAGATCTTACTACGGATAGTGGGATGGAGGTCATTCCACATAGAATGACCAACATTGGCTAAACATGCTATTAATTGCTATGTGTAAACATGCTATTACTCATGTTAAATTATTCATTCTACATTAGAGTTAACTTTTATCAAAAACTCTAAACCTCTGCTTTTAAGTTTACTATTGCTGCCCTCGGGTTGGACAGCGATGTTCTATTTACAAGAAATCATATTACTCCGCTGTCATTAATTCCAGAAGAACCAGTCCAAAGCACGGGGAAAGGTTGGGACTCAATAGCACAGCAATGGCAACACGTATCGACCATCGGTCGATGACACTTCAAGTGACATAGCAGTCAATGCTGTGATCCGTTGTGTTCTACTATATCTCAATTGAATATTTAATAAATTGTCAATAATAATATTATTGTCTCAATTGGTCCTTCTCTCTGGAATGCTCTTTCTCCTTCTGTTCGCTCTACACTTCTGTCTGTCAGTCTCTCCTCTGCTCTGTCTCTTCTCAAAACCTGCTTCTTCGCGCGGGGCCTTGCGCACTGGGAGCGCCTCTGAACGGTTCACCCTACTAGAGGTGCTTTGTAAATGTTTAGATACAATACAATACTATCAGACAACAACCAAGAAGTTTGGCCACACTACTAAATCTCGAGAAGCCAACCTCAAAAATGAGTATCCCACTTTATCACTGTGGACTCCAGCAATGACGTTTACACTGCCGATGACGTCAGTGGAGAAATGTCTCCATGAGAAGCACTTCCGGGAATGAAAAGCGCTCCAGAACGAGGCGAAAGCGTCCAATTTACTCGCGGGCTACATAAATCTTCAGACAAGGTGGCAAAGAACTTTTCGCACGTTACAGAGAACTAACTCCCTCGAGTGCAATACAAACCGTTCAATAACCGTTGACAAACAAAAAGTTTGAGCACAGTGTTCGTATTATTTAGGCGCCACAGAAACACGTGCAAATTCGATCAAAACGTGCATTACAAACATGTTATTGTAAGTTCGAGTGTTGTTATTTATTTAGTGCGCAATGCGCACGAATATTTATATAGCGCTGCGCCAAATGAGATAGACACTAAAAGGTCGTTTAGAAATAAAGAACATATCATTATTCAATGTACATTGTAAGTAGACATATTAGAGAAACCGTTGTTGCGTTGAACTATTCTTAAGACGGACAGACTGACAGACAAATAGAATGGCATACAGAAAGACATACGGACAGGTATGCAGATATGCAGACATACAGATATACAGGCAGACAAATAGCAAGACAGCTAAAAAGACAGACAGACAAGCAAATAGTAGAACTTACACATACATGTAGTTAGATAGATATGCAGTCATACAGATATACAGACAGACAGCAAGACAGCTAAAGAGACGGCCAAACAGACAGACAGGAAGACAGACAGATATGCAGACAGACAGACAGAAATAAAAAGACAAACAGTGAAGCGATTATATATCAGTCATTGATTTACTCATTTATACGAGATGTTAGTTTTGCTGAAATAATATATCATCATTATCACCATGATAATAATTAATTGTTGTACAACAGAACAGTTACAAACAGCATCATCATTGCCAACGACTCACGAACGTCAACGTTAATATCATTATCATCGTCGTCGTCGTTATCATTATCATCATCATCATCATCATCATCATCATCATCATCATCATCATCATCACCACCGTTTTAATATTCATTATTACCATGTTCTTTCTCATTTTCCTCCTCCTCCTCCTCCTCCTCCTCCTCCTTATCATCATCATCATCATCATCATCATCATCATCATCATCATCATCATCATCATCATCATCATCATCATCATCATCATCATCATCATCATCATCATCATCATCATCATCATCATCATCATCATTATCATTCTCATCATCATCATCATGATGGCATTACGGTAGAGTGCGAGAGGTAGCGAGTTCGAGCCCCCGTTGGGCGGACATGCTTTGTTAGTTATAGCGCCTTGTATTGCAGGTGGTCTGTTCTGCTAGCAGTTAAGTTTAATTAAGATTACTGCATATTAACTTGTAAATGCAAAGCGCAGTGCGTTTGCAGGCGCTTCATTAAAGATCAAATTATTATAATTATTTTAAATAGCAGCTTGGACACATTTATAACATTTTAGCCCGTTTCTACTTCAAACAGATTATTATTATGTAAATTGTTAGAGACTTTCATTATGGTATGTAAACAGTACTGTTAGTAAAAGTCGTCTTGTTACATCATTCTACAGTCAAACTTATACAGCGTTCGATAAATAAAATAAAAAATAACTACAAACACAATTTCTACATGTAACTGCTATAACAAAATTAAGACGGCACAACTACGTTTCGCAGGCGCTCCAACAGAAAAAACAGTTGCGAAAAAATGGCGCGAAAAGTTCCAACTTCCGGTAGAGTTCGACCGGAAACCGGAAGTGCCGTGACGTGTCTACTTCCTGTCGCGTTCCTGGATGATCCGATTGACGAAGCTGATGATGGTGGAAGAAGGACTCTGGTTGGAGTCGAGTTCAGCGAAGAGATGACATTCGTTCTCTACGCTCAGACCAGAACGACGAGAAACTATTCCGAAGATCCTGCAAGAGATCGCGTTGTTTGTGTCTGGCTTAATTGTAATTGTAATTGTATTATTATTGAACATTTATAAAGCGCCGCTCACAGATTCAGTAGCGCACCCGACCCGAGCTAGTTCTCCAACCATTAAATAGAATTATAGTCTTCAAGCGTTTACAACGTTTAATGCTGATTGTGAAGGCACTGCTACTGGGACTAGATCTGATTGCTACTGGTGCTTGTACTGCTGTTGTTACTACGACCACCACTGCTGCTGCTGATACTGCTACTAGCCTACCGCTGCTGCTGCTGCTACTACTACTACTGCTGCTGCTGCTGCTGCTGCTGCTGCTGCTACTACTACTACTACTACTACTACTACTACTACTACTGCTGCTGCTGCTGCTACTACTACTGCTACTACTACTACTACTACTGCTACTACTACTACCATTACCACTACCACTACTCCAACTACCCCTGCTACTGCTACTACTACTGCTACTGCTACTACTACTACTACTACTGCTGCTGCTGCTACTACTACTACTACTACTACTGCTGCTGCTACTACTACTGCTACTACTACTACTACTACTACTGCTGCTGCTACTACTACTACTACTACTACTACTACTACTACTACTACTACTACTACTACTAATAATAATAATAATAATAATAATAATAATAATAATAATAATAATAATAATAATAATAATAATAATAATAATAATAATAATAATAATAATAATAATACTACTACTACTACTACTACTACTACTACTACTACTAGCCAGACACGATGAGAGTATTCCGACCCCTATAGGCTGAGACGTCACGTGATCAAAACTATTCTAAGGCTTTATAGAATTTTTTATAGAATCAAATTGAGGTTAAAAAATCTTTGCATAGAGCTAGTATATGTTGCCAGGCTCTAAGAATTTTACTATGGCCTCTCATCGGCAGGTTGGCCCACCATGTCGCGAGATACTATTCTGTACAGTGAAACACCAACGGGCTGGATAACTGTACCCTGGGAAGGGCTGAACTTGGTCCTTCTAAAACGCCCACGAAGAACTTTGGTTAAAATAGAGAACAATTGAACAGACGTAGACCCAAATAAACATGAACCCATTGGATTCGAGAGTCATCGGATATAATCATTTCGGTTCTTTCATAAAGGTACGACTTCGGTCGTAATTATACTTGACCACTATAATTACCACTGTGAAATCTATTCAAAACCTGGAAGTGCGTAAGCGTTTCTACATTCATTACTTATTACTCTATTTTAAATAGTTTTAAAGGTGTCTTGCGACATCCGTCGTTTGCAATACTTAACCGTATTAATCGTCAGTTCGTCAATTATTCGTCTTTAACTAGGCTTCGATGTTTGTTTGTATGTGCACTTGTTATAGCGCCCCTTCAAGCTCTCTCTACTCAGAGGCGCTCCCGAATGCAGAGCGGACACTGCATCGGAGTTTCACGCCGAAGCGCTGAGCAATTGTGAGTGAAGGACTTGCCCAAGGTCCTTACGCGGCAAGGTGGATTCGAACCCCGAACCTTCCGGATTCAAGGCGACGACGCCACCACTACACCACCGCGCCCCACAATGTCCATGTGAAGCACATAATTACGGCAAGACAGTCGCTTAATGCTCTGTGAATTATGACTGCGTACGGTCTCATAGCGTAAGAATGACGATGTATGGGCCTACACAAATAATGAATCATCAGCTCTTACACGTTTTTGATTGGTTCCGAGTTAATAAGCTCTCCTTGAATCTGAATAAAACTAACTATGTCTTATTTTGCTCTCATCGTAAATCAATTTTGTCTCCTTACTTGTGCTTTGCAATTTGTCCAGTTGATTCGTTCTGATGAGTACAGCTGAAAAAGAAAAGATCAATAATATTATTGATCTATCATTCAGTCAAACTGTCAGTCAGTCAGTCAATAATAATTATTCGATCAATCAATCAACTAATCAATCAATCTATCAGTCGGAACTGATTATAGCGCACTATCGAGCTATCTAGTTTATGAACGAACGACCGCGCATAACTCTATTCATACAACGCCGATTATCTATCAATCTATCTATCTAGACTATCTTATTCTATCTATCTATCTATCAAAAGCGCTGAGCGTCAAAATCTGCAACGTACCTTCGCAAACGCCTGTCAAGTCCGCAATAGCGAATCAGTTCGGCAGGGAAATGGCGACGAAAGAAAATGCTAAAACAAAACGGAGCAAAACTAAACAAAAATACGCAAAACAAAGCATAATGATAAATAAAACAAAATCAAAGCTATATAACAGAAAATCAACAGCACTAAGAATAGAATAGAGCGGAACAAAATAGAACGGAAGATGACATAACAGAATACGAGGGAATGGACAACTTGGAATGAAAAGAAACATGATCCCACGAATAATAACAAGTAACGTATTGTAACCTACAAGACATATTGGAAGAATAGTATTATTGTGGTATTTCAACTAATGAGAGGTAAGTGTGTAAGTAAGTAAGCAAGCAAGCAAGCAAGTAAGTAAGCAAGTAAGTAAGTAAGTAAGCAAGCAAGCAAGCAAGCAAGTAAGTAAGTAAGTAAGTAAGTAAGTAAGTAAGTAAGCGAGCGAGCGAGCGAGCGAGTGAGTGAGTGAGTGAGTGAGTGAGTAAGTAAGTAAGTAAGTAAGTAAGTAAGTAAGTAAGCAAGCAAGCAAGTAAGTAAGTAAGTAAGTAAGTAAGTAAGTAAGTGGTCGTACCTGCGAGTGTTATCAGTGAGAGTGACTCCAGCTGAGGTGACCTTCAGGTTAACGATGGTGGTCTTGAGTGACGATTCATCGAGGGCCAAGGTCGTCGTCTGCTCCAAGGCCACTGGTCCAGTCAAAAGCTCGACGCCAATTGTCTTCAGATAGAGAACGTTGAAGGCTGGAAAAGATAAGATAAGAATATTCTTTAATAGACTAATTTCTATCCGCATTTTGGTGTACAGACATGATGCAAGAATAAACAAATAGGCGTATCATCTGCAGACAGTGGCGGCGCTAGGATTTCAGTTTTCGGGGGCTGAAGCCCACGGGCGGAGACTTGGTCTAGAAGTTTTCAATCGCCAAAAAATTCTGACGATTTTTTTAATCATTAATATTTGTGGAAATCTCATGAAAAAGTTTGTCCCTGTCAAAAGACCTGACGTGTGTGTACTGTAAGAGGCGCTATATAAATTTATGGATACAATGCAATACTGTCAATACAATACAATGCGATGCAATAAAATTATGTACCTCGGAACAGAAAAAATTGAGCGAATGAATTGTGAGTTTTTGAGCGCAACAATCAATAGAGAATTGCGCTATAAGAAAACGGACACTTTATTCTGGTTGTTTTTATTTTGGTCAGTTTCTGGCTATTGCTCAACCTCAGGATATCTTAAGATAGTCTGAGTCTGTCACAAGCCACAAGTGGTGGTGGTGGTGGTTTGGCGGATTTGGCGTCACTGTGTGGTAACAAAGACCATTAGCGACACCCTCCTCCTTTATCTAAACCTGGGACTGGCACTGGCAGAGTGCAACCTGTGGCGGTGATGTACTAGTAATAATTATTGGCGATTGAGCAAAACGAAATACATACGGCGTTTGAAAATCATTTAAAAGGTGTGTAAATATCGTGGCGGAGTTAACCAAGCCAGGATAAAATACGTATTGATGCACATGTGATCAAAACTTGTTTTCGTTCCTACCGCAGTAGACGATTCGATCGTTGGGAGAAGCAGGCTGCTCACTCGATGACCAAGAGACGTCTTTCGGATTGACTTCTAAGCCTATTTGAATAATTAATTAATTCGTTTTTTAGGTTCGCACTCATTATTATATAAAATGTAATGCATTATAAATATTAGAGTGGTACGCAACGTAAACTCTTAAACACCTTTCTAGCGATGCAAACCACTATATATGAGCAAGGTAGATAACCACATTACCGTCTCGTGACTAGAATATTTTCAAGTTCTCTCCTGCATTTTCCATAGAAACTGGAATCCAACCGAGCAGCAATAATTCTTTCATTCAAGAATTTATATAGCGCTTCTTCAAGGGGACTACTCAAAAGCGCTCCCGACTCTAGTACTTTAAGAAAAGGACAGTTTTGAGTTTAATAAAAAAAGTTCCAGTAATAACCCCAGCAAGTAGACGTAGCTCCTGTGGAAGCCCATTCCAGACTACTGGGCCGATCACAGAAAAGGTTCTATGCTGCATCGTTGCAGTTCGTGCAAATGGGACCAAGAGCAATCTCTTCTGTGCAGAACATAGGGGGCGGTGGTCTTGGGTACTAGTGGAGCAGTAAAGCTCTCGCAAGTAGTGTGGGGGCAATTCCAAGCTGGCATTGCCTAAATAGAACAGCGATCCTAAATTCAATGCGCTGCCGTGTGGGAAGTCAGCGTAATGTCTCCAGCGTATAATAGCTGGACACTAATATTATTGATTCAATTATAATCTTAAACTTTTTTTCAAACTGATGCAGCGCTATAATAAGATCACATATTCTTAGGATAAACGGAGTCGAATTTAACAGTTTGGCAGACATGCAGGGTGCCCATCACGGCCTACTGGTCAATTAAGCGGATTAAGGGGCTTGGGTCGCGGTGGTGTAGTGAGTATGTTTGTCGCCTTGCCTCTAATGGTTGCAGGTTCGTATCCACCTCAAGTCGCCGCGAAGGAACCTTGGGCAAGTCCTTCACTCGCAATTGCTCTGAGATTCGGTGTGAAACTCCGATGCAGTGTCCGCTCTGTAGTCGGGAGCGCCTCTGAGTAGATAACTTGAAGGGGCGCTATAGCAAGTGCGCATACAAACAACTTAACAACTCCCGATTGGAGATGGTTGTGTGGACCTTTTTCGGAAGGTATACCGGGAAGCAACCCCGCGTCCGTGCTCTCAAGACCGTAGCCAGGATTTTATTTCGGAGGGGTGGGGGTTTATTCGGCCTTGACTAGCCATCAAGTCAGCGGATTAAGGGGCTTGGAGGATGATCTGATCTATTGTAAAATGTCGCGCAGAAATACGAGCTCAAAATTAAAATTCCCCGTTGTCCTTACATCATGGTTGTCTTAGTAAATGCGTTATTTCATAGTGTCTAATGCAGTAGCTCTAATAATCCCAACCGAAACTGAACTGATTGACTGACCGGATGTTGGTAGGCGGAGTCTGCAGGGTAACGACAGAGGCGTCAAGGAATGTTGATAGATCAATGCTGCAAGGCTTCCTGACAAACAACACAGAGTAAAGTAAATATAAAAATAAATAAATAAATAAATAATAAGTTAATAAAAAGACAAATACTAAATAAAGAAACAAATAAGTAAACAATAAATAAATAAAGAAATAATGAAATAAAGAAATAAATAAGTAAATAAATAATAAATAAACAAATAAATAAATAGCAAACAAATAAATAATTAAATACTAAATAAATAAAGAAATAAACAAAGAAATAATAAATAAATAAATAAATAGGTCAGCCAATCAATTGGTCACTTACCAAATTCATTCATTTATTCATTCATTCATTCATTCATTCATTCATTCATGCATTCATGCATTCATTCAAAACAAGTAATCAATCAATCAATCAATCAACCAATCGATCAGTGTTTTGAGAACCAGTAATTGCAGTCGAAATTAATGTCGCTTAAAGATTACATCAGTAGTAAAAAAACCTAATTATTATAATAACAACACTGGCGGCAATAATCATCATCTTCAGACTTATCTTTGTGAATTACCTTTACGACTTAACGTTCGTGACGCCCTACAAGTCGCTATCTACATGTAGTTGCGCCTTATAAGTTCTGAGATTACAGTTGCGACAACAACTTACCGTTTCCGACCTTACCTCTACTGTTTGCATAGCGACTTACCTTTACGATATCCATTGCGAATTACCTTTAGATTTTCTTTTTTGAATAAACTTTAGGATATGCCTTTACATTTTGTCCTGGCGACTTACCTACACGAATTATTGTCTTGCAACTTACCTTTATGATTTGCCTTTTATGACTTACCTTTATGATTTGCCTTTTATGACTTACCTTTATGATTTGTCTTTTATGACTTACCTTTATGATTTGTCTTTTATGACTTACCTTTATGATTTGTATTTTATGACTTACCTTTATGATTTGCCTTTTATGACTTACCTTTATGATTTGTCTTTTATGACTTACCTTTATGATTTGTCTTTTATGACTTACCTTTATGATTTGTCTTTTATGACTTACCTTTATGATTTGTCTTTTATGACTTACCGCATTGAATGACTTACCGAATACAGATTCGTTTTTGTATCCCTTGAGTCGAACTCCGGTCGGTGTTGGTTCAATGAGAAAGTGACGAACCAATTCCTCAGAGGCATCTCCGTCAGGATCTGAAAAAACATAATCAACAAATCTAGTCTAGTCTAGTTTAATTTAGTCTATTCCAGTCTATTCTAGTATCATCTATTCTAGTCTAGTACCCAAAAAATTCAGTCTAATCTAGACTATTTTACAATGGTCTCGTCTAGTCTAGTCCCCAACAAATCCAGTCTAGTCTAGATTATTCTATTCTAGTCTCATCCAGTCTAGTCCAGTCCCCAACAAATCCAGTCTAGTGTTGACCATTCTATTCTAGTTCCATCTGGTCTTGTCCTGTTCAGTTCAATGCGGTCCAATCCAACCTGACCTTATAATCTATTTTAATCTGCTATATTTGATTAATGTGCCTGAGGAGACACTACAACAAACAGCAACTTGGAGGAAATTCTAACGGTTTGGAAAAGGAGCTGATGACGGCATGCGGTGAGGGAAGGAGGAGACGCGGAAGACCGATGAAGAGATGGTTGGATGAGGTACAGGAAACGTCTGGCATGAGCTTATAGAGGAGCTGAGAGAGGCAACAAAATAGAGGAGACACTGGAGAGGATACATCATGACTGTCGCCAGAGCTCCAAGAGCTGACGGCACCAGGTGGTGATTGTTCGATAATTCAGTTTGCGCTTTTTAAGAAAATTTGGTCTAAGAATAGAATATAATTGCGCGCAACAAAACAGAGATAATTATCAGAAATGAAAACATGCGCGGGAATGGAAATGGACGGAGCTAGAATTGGATGGAATGGATTAGAACGGATAATAATGATATAATTATAATGTAGTGGATTACATGGACTTGAATGGACTTGAATGGACTTCAATGGAACATGCTGGTTCGAGTAACAAGCAACGCATAAGACATATTCGTATGAATAGCATAAAATTAGCATTGCATTGTAATGTATTGTGTATTAGCATTTATAAAGCGCCTCTAACAGACTAGCTATACAGATGCGCTCTCAGCGTATCAGCCCCGAGGAAATCAAAATACTTCAAGTAGCGAATGGCTGAAGATGACACTCCCAATAAGATCTTACTACGAATAGCGGGAGGGCACGGTGTTGGGTTACTCAAAAATGGCAGTCCTTGCCTTGGAACTAAGAGATCAAGTCGATCTGCAGACCGGAGAGGGCGGAAAGAGACTGCAGAGAAGGGTTTGTGCATCAAGTCACATTACAACTAATTATTAAGTATGTAAGAAAGTAAGTAAGTAAGTAAGTAAGTAAGTAAGCAAGTAAGTAAGTAAGTAAGTAAGTAAGTAAGTAAGTAAGTAAGTAAGTAAGTAAGGTAGATGATACTTACATTTCTGCAACGGTGCGTTGGCTGGGACAGTTTCCACTTTGACTGCAAGAGCAAATGATCCAGGATACGTGTTACTATCGCGGACAAGGAACGACCCGACAGATCCATGTTTCAAGGCGTTGATTACTGCACAGGTAAGAACAGACAATCTCAGGTAAAATTAAGTACAGTGCCATACAGGTGCAAACTTAAATGGAGTAGTCGTTATTTGAATATGACAAGCGCACATGCTTTACATTGTTTGCATGTGCACATGTTATCGCGCCCCTTCAAGCCAACTACTCAGGGGTGCTCCCAACTGCAGCGCGGACACTGAACAGGAGTTTCACGCCGAAGCGCTGAGCAATTGCGAGTGAAGGACTTGCCCAAGGTCCCAACGAGGCGGTATGAGATGGATTCGAACCTTCAACCCTCCGGCTGCAAGGCAACGAACATATCCAGTATATTACCACCTCGTCCCATGTTGTATGCAACGACAACATCAAGTTTAAAATTGACTATGATAGTTCTAGTAGGAGCAGATTATAAAGTCACAAGCGCAGCATTGCACACCTCTAAGTATAAAATAATAAAGATACATATCGAGTAAATGCAAACGTATTGGTCGTCCTCCAAAGTTGAAAAAGCTTAACCCTCAGTCTTCCTCCTGGATTTTTGGTTTGAGATTATAATGATGTCCTTGCACACCTCAAAAATGTTCGACCATCGTCCTATAAATAAAGGTTTTTGTCACGGGCAATCGATAATCTCTAAGGGGATGTTTAGGCAATTTAGGTTAAAAATAAAAACGGCATAAACGGATGTCATCTCTGTATAAGAAGGACGTTTCTCATGGAAAGAGGTGGTAAGAGTTTATATAGTCAATCGATCGATCAATCAGCAATCAATCAAGCAACTAAGCAATAAATCGTGCATTCATTCATTCCGAAAACTTATATAGCGCCCCTTCAAGAAGCCTACTCAGAGGCGCTCCCAGTCCAGCCACAGCTAAAAAGATAGGTCTTGAGCAACTTTTAGAAAGCAGGCAAATTATTCCGAGGCAGTAAGCGTAGCGCAGGGGTCTCAAACTCAAGTCAGCGTGTGGGCCACATTTGGAAATTTTTAATGACTCGCTGGCCGCAACATAAAAATATTCTCGTGCATGTGAAACTATATAATTAGTTATGTGTCAATGCAGCATACAATACTGTAATGATGATATGACTTTGTAAAATTCACATAATATTATATTTCAAGTGCAACTCTAATGGTACTACAAACAAATTGAAAAAACATTCTATCCCAATTATCGAAAAATGCATGGGCGCTATAATTGAAGAAATTATGCTGTAATCAAAATTTAAAATGACTCTGATTTTTTAAGTATCCTAAGTAATGTTCAGAGTAATTCAACTCGAATTTAGTTAGGCCAAGAGACTCTGAGTGTTCTTAAATGTTCTAAAATCTAAATGTTCAAAGTCCTCTAAACCAAAGTCACCAAAATTATAGGAATAAACACAGGGCCTACCTGTTAGTGTCATTGTTCAAAACCAAGCAAATGGAAGTTAATTTGCAAAAATAAACACACGCGGAAGTGACATTT
>CATKHU010000183.1:62479-68471 GCA_949752735.1 Lumbricus terrestris
CCCTCTCCCTCTCCCTCTCCCTCTCCCTCTCCCTCTCCCTCTCCCTCTCCCTCTCCCTCTCCCTCTCCGTCTCCCTCTCCCTCTCCTTCTACCTCTCCCTCTCTCTCTTTCTCTCCCTTTCCCTCTCCCTCTCCTTCTCCCCTAACCCTCCTCCACTCCCCTTCCCCTCCCCTCCTCCTCCCTCTTCCTGTTCCTCTCCCTCTCCCTCTCCTCCTTCCACTGCTACTCTTACTCCTGTTCCTTCTGTTTCTCCTCCTCCCCATCCTTATCCTCTTTCTCCTATTCCTATTCCTCTTTCTCCTCACACACACACGTGCGCACACAAACGCACAAACACACACAGAAGCACTAACAAATAAACACACAAACACGACACCTGAACGCGAGAAGCAAATGTCAATAATAAACCTCTGGATGAAGCGAGACTTCCTGCACTCGACCGGTCAGCATAGTTGCTCGGGGAGCTCTGAGGTCCGTGGTGAGAATGATGATGGTTGGCATCCGTCCATCTCTCCATCCGATACACGTCAACGGTCAACGGAGTCACGTGACTGGCGCTGCTGCTGCTGAAGTCAACGGTAATCATGGAAACCGATTAACAGTGAGCAAGTAAGTGAGCGATTATATTTTGATTGCGTTTGACAAGCGCACAATATTCGGAGGATTAGTCAACTAAGAGAGAAAAAGATATACAGACAGACAGACAGACAGACAGGCATACATACAGAAAGTCAGACAGACAGACAGACACAGACAGACAGACAAACATGCAGACAGACAGACACTGACAGACAGACAGTCAGACAGAAGGCGGCTAGAGAGACACACGCAAACAGAGACACAGACAGAGAGGAAAACTAGTTTGAATATGATATACAGGGTGGTCCAGCATAAATGAACCAAATTTGAATGCATAATATGCGGGTCAATTATCAGCCACGCATAAAATTGGCGGAGTTATATTATAACTCCGCCAATTTTTGGAATTTATTTATACTTTATTTAACCTCATACCAGTTCCATTTTTTCAGTGCATATACTGGAGTGAAATATCTTTAATTTGACGCATAAAGTATAAATAAATTCCACAAATTGGCGGAGTTATATGCATTCAAAGTTGGTTCGTTTATGCGGACCACCCTATATTATGGAGAGAGAGGGGGGAGAGTGAGAGAGCAGAATGAACAAATAGAGTTAGAGAGTTGCGAGGTTCATGGTGTTTCTCAGTGCGTCTCTGTACGTCTGCCTCTTTAGAAATCCATTTGAGAGTTTGTCTCTGTGTCTGTCTGTTTGTTTGTCTCTGTCTCTGTCTCTGTCTCTGTCTCTCTCTTCTCCATAGGCCTATATTATGCTTGGCATCTTTGGTATCTCAGTATCTTTCCTATCCTTTAATCATCCCGCGCAATCACTCTGACCCTTTAACCTCTGGCCCCAGCAATAATTGACCCGCAGATGCCACAGGCCAGTGAGTCATGCACACGACAACAAACTTGGCAAAGTACCTAGAGTCCTAGACAACATCAGCCACGCTGATAAACACATCGCCCAGGGCGTAGAAATGCCCAGGTCTAAATGCTTAGGCCTTTGATCAACTTAGGCTATTTTCTACTAATTTTATTTACTGATTTAATATACGTGTAGCCTGTAATTTAGTCGCAATTAATGCTGGGCCTGGAGAAGACCAGTTGGTTGTATTAAAGCAAAATAAACTAAATAATAAGTTTGACAAAAATTAAACCGGAGAGAGAACAGCATAGTTGCTCTGGCAGAACAGAATCGGGAACTAGCACGGGATGGAATAGAATGTTTTAGAACGTAATGTAACAGAGCAGGGCTTTTTTAACGTGCAGTTGTACACAAAATGTGCAGTTCTAAATGGATTTGTGCAGTTGTAGAAGTACTTCTGTACAGTTAAAACTAGTAAACAAAAGTCACATTGTCCTACGATCGGAAGTAATTTGCCATGGATGATGGGAAAGGAAAGCAGGAGTTGAGCAGTTCTAAAAATTCCTTAAAAACAGCCCTGTAACAGAGTGGAATAAAACAATAATAAATAATGGAATAAAACAGAATTACATTGAACTGAAATAGAATGGACAGGAGTATAGACTAAATTTGAACAACGCAATAGAATTGAACCATCGTGGAATGGAATCGAATAGAATGGAAATGAATTTAAGAGGATAGAATATTTTGAAATATAATACAACAGAATAGAATGAAAAGGAAATTAACTGAGCACATTAGAATAGAATGGAATGATGTATAGTATTCAATGGAATAGAATATAATGCAATAGTATAAATTATGAGGTTCTACATTCATAACATTAAACCAGATGAAAATGGAATACGACGACCCTACCTTCCAGCCGACGACACCATACTCATGTTGTTCCTATCCGCCTTAGCTTGCTGAATCCAGTAAGCCTCGGGTGATATTCCACCATCACCACCACCACCGCCACCACCAGACCTCGTTCCATCCAAGGGTGATGTCTGGTTCGCTCTGGGCTGATTCGCGAGGTTCTGGACGCCGACAAAGGACGTCGATGATGCAAAGCTGCTCTGAGGAGTGACATTGGGATTCGCTCTGGCGTCATGCTGGGCGAGGTAGCGCTGGTTCATCGAGGATGCTTCAGCGCCCAAGATCAAGGGCCCGTTGGAGCAGAGGTCACCGGAAGTCGTGGACTTGTTGACTGTTGCGTAGAGAGGATAGCTCATCTGGGAGTAGTTTCGAGGTCCGGAGGATGTGATCGAGTTGGAGTGAGTGACGTTGTTGGTGGGTGCCTCACCGAATGTTGGATGCACTATCTCCATCGTGCAGCCTTGGCTCTGAGGTGTCCCTCCCGTTGGCGAGACTGGCTCCGACTCCTGTCTCTGTATCACGTTGCTGGACGATTGGAAGCGGGAGGCTGGAAGGTTGGATGGGAAGTCTTTCTGGATCTGCGAGGAGGACACCTGGAATGGCACAGCTCCGGAGGAGACGTACATTCCATGTGGTGGGAGAGGCGACATGGAAGATTGGACGTTATGGGAAAATGAAGCGTTTCCTTTCAGCGGTTGGAATGCATGGTTGTCCGACGATGCAACATGTCGGACAATTGGTTGTACAACCGGTTGTACAACCGGTTGTAGGTAATCGTGCGAATACACCGTTTCGTAATGTTGCTGTTGTTGTTCCTGTTGTCGTTGCGGTTGATATCTGTTGTCTCTTGACACCATTTGGACAACCGGTTGCACATGTTGTTGTTGCTGTTGCACGAAATTTCCACGTTGTTCCTGCTGTTGTGGCTGTTGCACGTTGCGTTGTTCGTGAACAGTACGCTGTTGCACGAACTGCTGCTGGAATGGTACTTCGTGTTGGTGTCCACTCGACCGTTCCTGCGCCTGGAACGGTTGCACCTGCAGTAGCTGTTGTTCCGGTTGTCTATCTTGACGACGGAGCAACTGCTGTGGTTGTATATCCGTTATTTTCATTCCGATCTGCTCTAGCTGTTGTTGCAACTGTTGCTGCTGTTGTAACAGTTGCAACTGTTGTCTCTCCAGTTCCTTCATCTGTTGCTGAATCCGTTGCTGTTGTTGCTGAGTCTGCTGCCCATTACTAGACTGCTCCACTGATTTGTATCCTTGGATAGTGTCCAGCTGTCGAGGACCTGGTTGATTAGCGAGGTACTCGGACCTTCTGGGACCATCCTCCGAGATTTTATTGTGTTGGACGGTCTGGTACTTGAGATCTTGCCGGACCACCGGAATACCCTGGGAACCAGGTACGGTTCTGTCACCGCGGGTATCCGGCTGGGTACCGTGGAAACCCATGGACGAGTTACCATGTTGCCAGTTCGATACGCCTGCGTAGGTTCCATGCGAATCCGCGGCACCTAGCTCTACGTTCATTCTCTGTTGTCCAAATTCCTGTTGTCTCTGCTGCTGCTGTTGTTGTTGCTGTTGTCCAGGTTGTCCTTGTCTCGGTGAAGAACCATAGATAGAACCCACGGAGGTTTTCGGCTGCGCCGCATCCAAGACGATGGACCTCGAAGGACTCTGGTTCCTGTAGACCTCAAAGGTCCCTCGAGGATCACCAGCCCGGATGTTGTCCAACTGTATAGGTCCTGCCGGAAATGACACCCCCGGCTGGATCGCCTGCTCAACGACGATCTCGTCATCGCCAGATCTGGACCGGAAGTCACGTGATACAGAAGGACTTCCAGTTCCGGTGTTGTTCATAGGAACCGTCTCGTTGAGTTTCGTCGAACGATTCATGGTTGAGAATGGCGGAAAGGTGGAGATGGAGGTGTGAGATGGAGTGGGTGGAGTGAGAGCAATGGATGGAACGCTTGAAGAAGTCGTCTTGTAGTTGTCTAGTAAATAGTAATATTCAAACAGTTTGATTATATTTTATGCAATTAGTCACGTGACTTTAAATTATCAATTTAAATCAGTGGAAATTTCACCTTTGCGTGTAATACTGAACTGAACTATAATAGTAGATTGAACAGTTATCTGGATTGGGCTATAGACAGGGCCAAATTGGATAAAATTGAACCAAAAGGGACTAGATTGGACCGAATTGGACCGAATTTTTGGACCGATTTTTTGGACCGAATAGAACCGAATCAGACCGAATTTTTGGACCGAATTAGATCAAGCTGCACCGAACTGAACGAACACGACACAACGGACTGAAATAAAACGGGTTGGGTCTACTAGATTAAACTGGATTGAATTGGATTAGAAGAGACGTTTCATGGAATAAACTAGAACAGGTCAAACAAGGTGAGACTATTCTGTTCTATTATATTCTATTATCTTCTGATCTAGTATAGTCTAGAATATGGCATACCTAATTACATTCTAATCCCATCCAGTCTGTAAACCGTTCATTCGGAAGCACTTATAAAGGTAGGAATCTTGAAAGAGCGCTATATAAATTCTGAATGACTGAGGTATGAGACAAGGAGATGGGTGGACTGTAACTGACCAATGGATTGAACCGAATATGGTTTTGTAGAGCGATCCGGAGACTCCAGTGGTTGGACTCCTGGACCAATTGGTCTGAGTGTGATCTCCTCTTCTTCTTCTTTATCCTGAAAGTTTACATATCGCACAAGCATTTAATTAAAAAAAGTAAAAGCAGAGTCCATCCAGTCCCACGTGGAACACAGGGAGGTGCTCATCTCCTTTTCAATGGCCTTGAGCCAGCAATGGACGAATCCCAAGGTTCTGGATAAGAGGCCGGTGTATCGCAGGACTTGGCGTTTACTACCCAGCTTAAGCCGGTACCAAATCATACTGCTTGGTGACAGAGGCACGTGTGTGCAAACAACTTGCCCAAGGTCGTTACCAGGAGTCGAAAATTAAAAAGCGATAAATCGATATATAGAAGCAAAGGATCATTGGAAATTGAACAATAGAAACATACCTGACGTCTTTTACTATTGTCTCCAATCAGTTGTCGCTGAATTGAGTTGAATCCACCTGTAGACCACAAGAATGAGCATCATTATAATCCTCGTTGTCATCTTCATCACCATCATCATCATATTCATTACCTTCATCATATCAACGACATCGTCATCATCATAATTTCCGATATTATCGGAAATATCTGCATCATTGTTGTCATAATCATCGCTATCGTTGCTCCCCATTACGAGCATCATGAAAAGAAACGGAAATTCCATCACCAACATACTGTAGTATTCCTTTTCCTCACCATCATCGTCATCATCATCGTCATATCATCATCATCATCATCATCATCATCATCATCATCATCATCATCATCATCATCATCATCATCATCATCATCATCATCATCATCATCATCATCATCATCATCATCATCATCATCATCATCATAATCATACGACCACAGGGGATCATAAAAACCAGTCTCACCTTCCTAATCACTCTAACCATCATCACTCGCAAACCCACCTGTGTATCCTCCACCAGCAGCTGATCCATTCAATCTCTCCTCTCCTCCTGGT
>CATKHU010000184.1:0-10577 GCA_949752735.1 Lumbricus terrestris
CTCAATAATGTTCTGCGTCTTGTTCTTCAGTTCTTCAAGATTCATCATTGTCCTCCTGTGTACATCCTCCATCCATCTGGTCCTCGGGCGTCCTCTTCTCCTCGTCCCATCTCCACACGCCAGCATCATCGACTTCTCCAGTCCTTCCGCGCGCAAATGCCCTGGCTTACTGGCCTTTTTTTAATAAAGACTACAGAATGTGCGCTGTCTGTATCTGTTGCAGGTCTTCTGTGAAGTGGCCTACAAGGCGAGGACGACGCAGGACCTGGTCTCTGGATTGGATGAGTTTCTCGATGATCTGACTGTTCTTCCGCCATCCATCTGGGATCCATCGATGAGACTTGAACCTCCGAAGCAGACCATCTCGATGGTAGGACATCAGTTCCTCCCCCCCATTAAACCTCATCCCGAAATTATTATTGTCATGCAGCGTGTTATTTGCCTATGATACCTGTGAAGCAAAGATGCCGAAGGAGCCTTTAATTAGGAAGTAAGAAGATGCGTATGTTGTTGTTGTTGCAACATGTGTTGTTGCTGCTATTGCTGCTGTTGTTAATGATAATGATGACGACGACGACGACGATGGCGATGGTGATGGTGATGGGAATTGTGATGGTGATGGGGATGGGGATGGTGATGGTGATGGTGATTGTGGTGATGGTGATGGTGATGGTGATGATGGCGACGACGTGGTACCTTCACCCTTCCGGAATCGAAACGAGAATTTTCAACCCATGAGATGTGCTTTTATTCTATCCAGTTATTTTTGTAGGAATCTTAGAAATAGTATCTACTTCGCTTTCAAGCGATTAGGAGCAATGAATGTAAGAATAAGAAATGAAGTTCTTCAGTCCTGCATGTATTAAATCCTTGCTTATATATAGATGAACGAATGACTGGAAGAATGGATGGATTGATTATGTATGGATGAATAGATAGATAGATGGATAGAAGAACAGACATGACAGACAGACAGACAGACAGACAGACAGACAGACATGGCAGACAGACAGACAGGAAGCCAGATGGATAGATAAACGAATAATAGTTGAGGTTTCTGTTAATAGGACCAGATCATGCTTCGTCTGGACGAGACTAAAAGACGTGGAGCTGGACCCATAGCGCCGCCACAGGAAGAGGGAGCCAGTGACGATCTTTCACTAAAGAGAACGGGAAGGTAAGGACAGAGATCAAGCGATTGACACATGGATCGTTTCTGCGCCCCCAAGTTGTGCTGATGATGTGAATTTAGCATCCTTCAGATCATCTGCATCTTCCCTTAGCTACGGACTCTACACCCTTCACAAGGCATCTGCAAACTGTTCTTTTCGCCGGAGTTGGACTGGGAGCGTCTCTAAGTAGTAAGCAGGTTATCTTGGATGGGCGCTACGTAGTTCCTCTGCAAGTCCTAAAGTCCATATTTGCCCTACACTTTTGAACGAGCTCTTTCCATTGGCACGTTCTTTGTTATTAACTGATACCCGAAGCACATCTCTGCGCTGCCTCACAGCTACTTTCTTTTCTTTGGGTCCTTCGCAATGGGAGCACCTCTGATTTCGATCAGATAAACTGCGTTATAAATTCTGGTATTTTATTATTTCTTTGTTATATTTCAGGGCTGTTTTTAAAGAATTTTTATAACTGCACAACCCCTTCTTTCCTTTCCCATCTTCCATTGTAAATTACTTCCAATCGGAGGACAATGACCTTTTTGCTAGTTTTGACTGTACAGAAGTGCTTCTACGGCAGCACAAATTCATTTAGAACTGCACATTTTGTGTTCAACTGCACGTTTAAAAAACCCTGTTATATTAATTTTGTTCAGTGGCTGTTTTGTAGCTGAAATTGTCTATGCTGCTGTATTCAATAAACGACTTGAATTGAATAAACGAACGAATTTTAAACGTTACCGAACGAACAGTAGTAGTAGTAGTTGCAGTTTAACGTCACTGTGTGGTAACAAAGACCATTAGCGACGCCGTCCTCCTTTATCCAGGCTTGGGAGTCGGGACTGGCACTGGCACTGGCAGAGTGCAACCAGTGGCGGAGTTACACTGAGGTCCTCCTGACTGTGTCTCTGTTGCAGGATATTCGGCGGTCTGATACAGGACGTAAAGAGTCGCTACCGCTTCTTCCTGAGCGACTTCAAAGACGGTCTTCACATCCAGTGCGTCGCATCTACGGTCTTTCTCTTCTTTGCCTGCATCACTCCAATCGTCACATTCGGTGGACTCATGGGACAGAAAACGGATGGATACATGGTCAGCCTCTTAAGTCGCTCACACAGTCGTCGTTATTATCATCGTCGTCGTCGTCGTCGTCGTCGTCGTCATTATCATTTAGACACGACAGTGCCTTATAAGTGTGCAAAGAAGTGACTGAACGCTCCGTATACCTTTACAGGCTGTGCTGGTCTAAAACTCTTCAATCAATCGTAATTTATATAGCGCCCCTTTAAGGTGTCTACTCAGAGGCGCTCCCGGCCGAGATGAAGTGAAGTGGCAGGACGGTGTTCAGATTTGAAAAAGTGTATGAACGTCGTCCATTGCCGTCCATGCAGTCACACTTTAAGCCCTGAAACACGGCCAAAGATAGTTTGTTTCTTACACACAAACATGTGTGCTGTATAATATTCCTTTGCTCCTTTAGTTCCCAAAACAGCAGGCAAAACGCTGTAGGTGAACATTAACAAATTGACGGTAGCTTATTATACGACTACTTCATTCATTCATTCGGACATTTATATAGCGCTTCTTCAAGAAAAACTACTCAGAGGCGCTCCCGACTCCAGCGCGCCCAAAAAGAATAGTTTTAAGTTTAGTAAGGAAAGATCCTGGTAGAGTCCCAGGGTGTAGGCGCAGCTCAAAAGGAATGCCATTCCAGACCACTGGTCCAACCACAGAAAAGGCTCGATTCTTCATGGTAGTGGTACGAGCAAAAGGAACTAAGAGGACTCCCTTATCAGCAGAGCGTAGCTGACGACGTCCTTGGATACCCAATGTAAAGCTGCATAGCTCTCTGAGGTAAATTGGGGCGAGGCCCTGACAACATCGCCATACCAATGCAGCTACCCTGAACTCAATACGCTGGCGAATAGGGAGCCAGTGAAGTGCCTCAAGCATGTAGTTTGAGACATGACCATATTTAGGGATTTTCCCAATTAGGCCCGCAGCAGAGGGCAACACCCGGTCAAGACAAGTCAATCTGCTGGATGGGAGGCCAATGTAGAGCGAAGAGCAATAGTCGATGCGAGATGTAACAAAGGAATGCACTAAAGTAAGAGTAGCAGCAGACGTAAGAGAACGGATGACAGTGCGAAGCTGGCGCAGCTGATAATAGCAGTCTCGAGCAAGACGGTGAAGTTGAGGAGCAAAAGTGAGTTCTTGGTCAAGTTGGACACCGAGGTCATGAACCGTGGTTGCAAATACAAAGCCAGGAAATTCAGATGCAAGAGAAATTAGATCAAGCTTGGCAAGCTGCTGCCGTGTGCCCAACCAAATAAATTTGGTCTTAGATGGGTTCAAGCGTAGTCTATTGGATGACATCCATGCCTCTAGAGCATCCAAAGTTCCGCTCATTATCCGAACCGCTTTGACAGCATTAGAAGGGAGGCAATGGGTGTAAGCCTGGACGTCGTCAGCATACTGCTGACTCAAAACCGAATGAGCTGTTAGTAGAGTGGCAAGACCTGAGGTGTAGATATTATAAAGTATGGGACCAAGGACTGAACCCTGGGGTAGACCATATTGTGCAGGCACCCATGAGGACCTAGAAGAACCATGGACCACACAGAGAGAACGTTCATGAAGAAAAGACTCAATCCATTTGTAAAATGCACCAGACAAACCAAAAGAAACACTCAGCCGCTCTAACAAAATCTCGTGGTCTACAGTGTCAAAAGCGGCGCTGACGTCAAAAAGGGCCAGCAGGGTCAGCTGAGCTCTGTCAATCGCTCCGTAGATGTCTGAGAGGAGTCGGAGCAGAAGCGTTTCAGTCGAGTTATGGTTGAGTTTGTTAGTACAGGCCTACATGTTTTACACGGTAGACTACTCTTGGATTAAAGTTAATGGAATCCTTCTTCCTGCTTCCTCTCTTTACCACTTTCACCCTTCTCCCCTTGGTCATCCTCAGCGTCAACTGTCTGATGATGCCAATGCTGCTGCTGGTGTTTTATAGGGAACCATGGAAACGCTGATGTCTGGAGCAATCTGCGGCTTCCTCTACGCATTGTTCGCTGGTCAGCCTCTGACGATCGTTGGAGCCACGGGACCGCTACTCATCTTCGAATCCATACTCTATTATCTGTGCAAGTAAGCATATATCACTAGCCAGTCAGACGTTATATAATTATGGTGCTGCATTTTATTGAATTGATTGATTTGATTGATCTATTGATTTTTTGATTTTTTGATTTTATTGATTTTATTAATTTTTATTGATTTTATTGATTTTTTGATTTATTGATTTTATTGATTTTATTGATTTATTGATTTTATTGATTTTTTGATTTATTGATTTTATGGATTTTATTGAGTTTTTTGATTTTATTGATTTATTGATTTTATTGACTTGATTGATTTTATTGATTTATTGATTTTATTGATTTTATTGTTTTATTGATTTTATTGATTTGATTGTTTTTATTGATTTTATTGATTTAATTGATTTTATTGATTTTATTGATTTTATTGATTTTATTGATTTTATTGATTTTATTATGGTGTAATTGTAATTTGCAATTGTGATCACAAATACCATAACTGCGGAGATGGAAAATGATTACACATGGAACGGCCTGGAAGTGATCGATTGGCAGTGATTGAAGAGATTTATGCGGAAAAGAAAAAGAAATTATTATTGACGTTTTATATAGCGCACCTTCAAGGTAACCTGCTCAGAAGCGCTCCTAGTCCAACAACGGCTAAATAAGACAGTTTTTAAGTGAGAAAGAAACATATTGGCGTGACGGTGTGACCTCTAGGCACCAGGCGGAGAGCAATAGGGAGACTGGTGGTAAACTGACATGTAGTGCTTTAGCCTTTAATCCCTTCGCTGCAATTTTGATAAGTTAACCCTTATAGGGTCACCGGGGGGTAAAAAAATACCCCCATCTCGGTTTTTCACGGAAATTTTAATCCCTGAAAATAGTTGAAGAAATCACTTCTATGACTTTTCCTAAATATGTTTTATGCACAGAATCCATCCAGTTTCATTAGTTATTCATGCACCCAAATCAGCTAAAAAGTACGAAAATGTACCACGTCCTAGCTATTTTACTCAGGAATTTTTTAACATAGCATTATGCATGCTTTACACATGAGTGTCTTGCTGTTAAAATGTCTCCTTATCAGTATCTAGACATTATAATAGAAATCGTTTTGGTTTCATAAAATTAGGATGAATAAATGAAATTGTCTACAGCAAATCACGTGAAGTTAACAAGTGTAGCATCAAGCCCTACTGCTGTAGAAGTGCGATCTTGCCATGCACACTTGAACGCAATTGCATTGACAGCAACAAGGCCTGAGTAGACTGTATACCCTTTATCTGTCAAGTCATGAAACATTGAAACTATTGATAGATCAAGTTATGAAAGATTGAAGTATGAATATGGCACATATATAATGACAGCAATAGTTAAACTGCAGTGTAATCACAGGCTACTAAAAATTTCGACTAGATATGATAATTTCATTGCATAATTATAGGCTCAATGCTACATATAGAATGTGGCTTTCATGAAATTATTTGACCAAGAAATTATTAAATCATATTTTCATTAGATACAGAACTTTACTGATTCAAGAATCTGGCCGCCATTTTATCACAATTGTGGTTTCCTTGCAGTGCAATATAAGTGAAATTGGTTCCATCCCATTCCTTGACCTCGAAAATGCTGATTTAGACCCTGAGATCATATTTCCATTGCACATATGACTTCACTAATAGTCATTTTAATATTCTGGCCGCCATTTTGTCCGCCATTTTTATTTTCGTGCAGTGCCACATATGTGACATTGGTTCCATTGCATTCCTTGACCTCGAAAATGTTGATTTAGACTCTGAAATCATGTTTCCATTGCATACATAACTTCACTTATAGCCATTTAAAATCCTGGCCGCCATTTTGTCCGCCATTTTGATTTTTCTGCAGTGCTGCATATGTTACTTTGGTTCCAGTGCATTCCACGAACCTTCTATAACTAACTTCTTTTAGTTTTATACTTAAAAATCGGAGTTTATCATGGGAATCATGCGAATCACAGTGGGGGTATTTTTTTACCCCCCGGTGACCAAAATCGGTTGGGAAAAATCGTGACCCTATGAGGGTTAATGTCCTCTTACACCTGACAAGAAGTGCCAAAGTCCAGCATCTGCGCATCGCCCAGCGCAAAATTGTAGTTGAGTAACCTACGCGCTAATCGTAATCGTATCGTAAACTCGGAACTTCTGCAGCGTCCACGAAAGCTAAGTCGCGGGAACCAGCTTATTCACAGGCGCTCAATCAAAACAAAGTCGATAGGCAGAGGTCAAGATTTGGAGAGTCAGGCGAGGAGATAAATGGTTACATTTGCTGCAGGTCATTTCCCTGTATACACTACACACAAATATTAATTTTTGTGAGGTAAGTACACGCTGTATGCTAGCTGTATACGGTACTCGCTGTATACCCTCGATTATAGCAATGACTACCAGCTAGAATTTGCAATGTTAATTTGAATGTTATAAATCTCACAGCTTCGCTGTTGTTTTTGTGTGCCTTCAGAGAGAACGAACTTGATTTCATGTCATTTCGTTTCTGGATCGGATTCTGGGTGATGGTGGCGCTGCTTCTCATCGTCGCCTTCGACCTATCGGCGTTGGTGCAGTACATCACGCGATTCACGGAGGAGAGTTTTGCCATTCTCATCTCCGTCATCTTCATCTACGAAGCTTTCACGAAGATTGCCGAGATCTATCATTACACTCCGGTGCACAGGGGAGTCGTTCGCGAGGACCCGGGATTCCTTTGCTTCTGTGTTCCGTCAGAGGTGGACACGTCTTCGAATGGTTGGAACAGAACAATCTCCTGTAAGAAGATCTTTGTTTATATGTATGTATATATGTATATGAACATTTATATAGCGCCTTACAATAACCTAATGAAGACGCTTAACGCAGGTACCGGTATACCCGATAGTTTCGCTGAGGTCTTGTATACACAGTTGCGGCGGCGCTATCATGATAGGTCGCGGATGTTTCACTCTGGACCTGCCTTATGACCTGCCAAAATTCTTTAAAATTTTTAGTATCTTTTTAAAATTTTATTTCTTCGATCTGTGGAATGACTCCCATAACATAACCCTGTTGAAATTGCGTTTCTGTGGCATGCCTTACCACGATCTGACGTAACATTTCCAAAATCTTCCTTTCATTTCAGTCACTATGGTACCTAGCGTTTTCAGACGGTTGCATGGTTTTAAGACATTGACTACAACACGATCTATCAATTGCTCCTAATTATTTTCTGGCATTTGTTGTTTTCAGTTTTCAATTCATCAGACGGCAATGATACAGAGCTCGAGTTAGTATCTAAAAATTGCATCTACCATTCTACCTTATATAATATATATGTATTAGATTATTACCTATATAAATATAGGCCTATAGTAGATTATTACTATCCTAGATTATTTAGAAATGAGCTGCAATAATAATAGTAACAATCATTATAACCACAGTCTTCATCAGCACTTTCTGTGACTAATTAGTTTCTGCTCAGTGGTTCCACCGAGCATTTAATCAAGTCATTAGTTCAGATATTTTTTCTATTGTAGTAGGCCTATAGCTGCATTGCATTTTTGTCGATTGTCTTTTTTGCTTCGATACATCACTGTCTTCCTTCCTATCCTACATAGGGCCCTGGATAGCGGGTTCGACGACTCGTTTAGGTTCTCTGTGTAACGAGTTTTTGTTATTTTCACTGACTTCAATGAGTTCTATATGGACACTGAATAAATAAATAAATAAATAAATAAATAAAATAGTCTAAATAAAATATAGGCCTACGCATGCCTATCGTTTTCTCCCTATATGTATCTTCCTTGTCTCACAACCACTTTTTTCTCTCTTGGTCTAATCCACTGGGGGCGCCTCTGATTACTGTGAGAGGCGCTATATAAATGCATAGATGCAATACAATAAAAATACAATAAAATAGAATACAATATCAATAATATACAATGCAATGCAATACGATAAAATACAATGAAATACAATACAATAAAATACAATACAGTAAAATACAATAAAATAAAATACAATACAATAGGTCTAAAATACAGTACAATAAAATATAATGCAATACAATACAATAAATACAATACAATAAACTACAATACAATAAAATACAATACAATAAAATACAATAAAATACATTACAATAAAATGCAATACAAATACAATAAAATACAATAAAATATAATGAAACACAATAAAATAAAATAAAATACAATACCAATGCAATGTCTGATGCAGACCGTGGACATCGCGTTACCCCGAGGAATGCACGACACTTCAGCGACGCATTGAAGTCAACGCGAAGTGCATCTCGGAGAAGGAGTGCACGCTCCAGGGCTGGATGCTGACGGGTCCCGCGTGTGGGGAACGGGTGGTAACGGAGTCGATCGCTGATGTCTTCTTCCTCTCCCTCATTCTCTTCCTGGGAACGTTCGCGCTCGCTTACTTCTTCAGAGTCTTCCGCAACATGAAAATCTTCCCGTCAAGAGTGAGTTGATCATTCTAATCTAATCCGCTGTAATCTAATCTAATTCGTTGTAATCTAATCTAATCCGCTGTAATCTAATCTAATCCGTTGTAATCTAATCTAATCCGTTGTAATCTAATCCGTTGTAATCGATTTCCATCAAGAGTCAGTTGATCATTCAAATCTGATCCGTTTTAACCTAATCTAATCCGTTGTAATCTAATCTAATCCGTTGTAATGGATCCCCGTCAAGAGTCAGTTGATGATCATTCTAATCTAATCCGTTGTAATCTAATCTAATCCGTTGTAATCTAATCTAATCCGTTGTCATCTAATCTAATCCGTTGTAATCTAATCCGTTGTAATCGATTTCCATCAAGAGTCAGTTGATCATTCAAATCTGATCCGTTTTAACCTAATCTAATCCGTTGTAATGGATTCCCGTCGAGTCAGTTGATCATTCTAATCTAATCCACTGTAATCTAATCCGTTGTCATCGATTCTCATCAAGAGTGAGTTGATCATTCTAATCTAATTCGTTGTAATCTAATCTAATTCGTTGTAATCTAATCTAATCCGTTGTAATATAATCTGATCCACTGTAGGCTAATCGAATCTCTTCTAAAGTTCTAAGCCGTCGTAGTCTAATCTTTAGCATGTTTCTTAATTGGTGTGCAGTTCTACACGAGAAGTGTGGTTCTAAATGAGTTCGTGCAGCTGTTGGCCTAAACGAGTATCTTGGTGCAGTGAAAATATTTCAATAATAATTAAGTTCATTGTCCATTTTGGGAAAATTTGTTCATAGAGGATGAAAAGAAAGAGAAGTTCAGAGAAGCTCAGAGAAGGGTTGTGCAGTTCTAAAAGTTTCTTAAACTATGATCGTTAGTAGGCCTATTATGTGCAGCATGGCACAATTTTATACGATCGAAGACATGAAATAGCTGAGATGTCGATCCAAGAAAAGTAGGCTATCAATGGCGCACAGTACGAATTAAAAAAAATACTGTTTGGTAACTTCTGAACTTAGAAATGTAAAATAAAAACATACACGAACGCGTTGTGTTCGATTTCTAGTCGCCCAATATAATAGCGAAGTGGCTGGTAGGTCTATAATAGCCTACTCAATGTACTCATGCCGGATTCGCGTAACAGAAAGGTCGACTTCGTAAAGACTTTTCGCTTCTATTATAATTATTAATTCTAATCTGCCAAATATTTTCAAATTCTAGTCTATTAAATTTCATTAGATTATAGTGTGCTATAAAATTATATTGTGTTTTGTATGATTTAACAGGTTCGTTCAACTGTGGCCGATTTCGCTGTCTTTCTGTCTGTTGTGACTTTCACTCTGATCGACTTCGGATTTGGTGTTGCCACCCCGAAGCTCAATGTTCCTGCAGAATTCGTTACAACCCGACGCGACAGGTAGGGAGGGCCTAGCCTACGTGACAGGTGTTCAAAGAAAATTAAATCAGGACTGAAGAATGACGTGTAGGCCTATGAATGCAGTAAAAGCATGGTCGCCCGCAGACATTTTTGTAGGAGGGGAAACACAATGACTACGGTTACTTTTTTTTAGCAATGAGCTTGAAAACGCAGAACAGGAAACTAGAGGTTTCTAAATGTAAATTTGTAGGTTTCACTCTATGTGTAGTTAGCAAACTTAGCATCATTACCTAGTGCTTTAGTGCGACGAAATTTTGTTAAATGCAAAAAGAGGTAGTCTAAAAAATCGGTCCTATATATTATTGGCGGTGTGCGGATCATTTACATATGAATAACTTCTTAAAAGCGGATATGTCTGTTTCTGTAGGGGTTGTGTAGGGGTTGG
>CATKHU010000186.1:0-18124 GCA_949752735.1 Lumbricus terrestris
CCAGATTTCATCAAGATTTTTCAAACAGAACAAAAGTTGATCACCTTTAGTGAGACTACCCACTGTTTTTTGACGATTCAAAAACGTACGGTAACGCAACAAAAGTGACAAAACCGATTTTATTAAGTATCATCTCAAATAACTGTTACCAAATAGGCTTGATAAAATTGATATATCCAGATAATTATTATTATAATTATTGTTTATGAAAGAAGCAAGGTGCCAGCGCAGCTGCACTTCACTGTGAAGAGATTTAGCAAGATAATCAAGTTGGTAAACAAGGAATCTGTCAGATTCAGGGCCGTTTTAAGGAATTTTGGGGCCCTAGGCACAAATACTAGATCTATTTCTAAGCGTAACCATATGAGTCTCATCAAGTCCCCCTCTTCTGAGGGAAATCAAGGTTTCTGGAGAACTGATAATGAGTATTTGCCGGTCGGTCACTGAAACGTAGCGTCGAGTTGGGAGGGGCAAGGGAACGGAATGTACCCCTTCCCCAACAGAAATTTTAAATTTTACATTGCATTGGCAGAATTTTAAGCTGCCAAATTTTTATCAAAATTCCTCAACTATTGCAGGGCTAACCTGAATAGTCTAAATACCTCAATAAAATATTCTTACGACTATAATAATTTCTTTATCAGTTTCCTAAATGTAATGGGTGCATTGTAGGCTTTCATCTTAACAAAATGACTATATTATTTCAGTTCTGATAAAAAGAGTGGTTGAAAATTTTCATTAGTATAATATTATTATTACAATAATAATTTCTTTGCGTATCAAGTTCTGCAACTCAGTTCTGCTGTTTCTGGACCACTACCATTATTATTCATAAATTATAATGGATAACTAACTGCAGACAGGTTTATAGTCCAAACCCGACTTTCTTGCGCTATAATTATCTTATTCCCGTTGCTCAAAAAGGTCCTACATTGCTGCAGTGGCGGCGCCAGGATTTCGGTTTCGGGGGGGCTGAAGCCTCGACCGAAATCTCATGAAAATTTTCCGTTTTCGCCGCCAAAATTTCTGACGACCTTTTTTTTTTTAGTCATCAGCCCAAAATCGTGGATGTTTCACTGTAAAAAATTTAGAATGGCCTTTTTTTAGGGGGGGCTGAGCCTCCTGTAGGGGGGGCTTAACCCCCTAGCCCCCCCTAGCGCCGCCACTGCATTGCTGACCAGGACACTGTGTCCTGGACACAGTTAGGGCTATCAGAATTGTTACAAATGTTACACTAACCAAGGAAGAACTATACCAGAATCGGGAAGCCATGTAGTAGACTATAATGATGTTATTTTACTAAGTGTTAGTTGTACAAAAATAGTCTTTGTAAAATATGAATAGCATTGTAATGTGATGGTATCATATATTATATCAGTAGATTTTATCATTATAATCACATGATAGCAAAAATATCCCGGTAACCTATACTATTAGAGCTCAGGTATTGCAATAATGTAAACAGCAACTAAAAACTATTATTATTAATTTTGATCAAATGTTAGGGTAGTCACTTCTAGGTGGAGCTCCCCCAGGAAGATGCCTCGATTAAACACTGAACGTAACACGATTTCGGCCCCAATCTTTCAGTCTAAGAATATAAGAGTTTTGCATTCATGCCTTCTATGGGGCCGTCCATAAAGTACGTCACGCTATTTTTGACCATTTTTGACCCCCCTCCCCTCTGTCACAAACTGTCACAAATCTCGGACCCCCCCTAAAGTACGTCACACTTTCGAACAACAAATTTAAAAACAGCCATTTACCTAACCCTCTAAACCCTAGGATACTATCCCTAATCCCTCTGATAGTGACGTGTGTCCCTAAACGCTTTGATAGTGACGGGAAATTAACTTTTATCCCGCCAGGCCGGGTTTTAGACACGCCTGGCCCGGCCGGGTCGGATTTTAGGTACTAAGAACAAAAAAAATATAAAAGAATTTAAAAAATAAATGTGTGACGTCACACATGGCCAGACCCCCTCCCCCTGTCACAAACTGTCACACTTTCTTACACCCCCTCCCTCCCTGGAGCATGACGTACTTTATGGACGGCCCCTAAGAGCGTGTGTGTATTTTTGCATTTGTTAATAATAGGCTATAGACTAGTTTGCTGCTGACACAGCTAGCGCAGCAATCTTTGTACTAAGCAGGGTAAAATAAATGTAAGTTTAACATATTACGTCAAAGTTCGTATAACATGTTGCTAATTTGTTATGCGATATAGTATGTTTGGGTCGCCGCGGGGCCCCCCTGTTGCGCGGGGCCCTAGGCATGTGCCTCGCGTGCCTCGGCGTTAAAACGGCTCTGGTCAGATTAATAATTTTGCTATTAAAGCAATGAAATTGAAATTTCTAAAAATGAAAATGACCAAGATGTCAATGATATTGAATATTATGAATATTATGGCTTTCGAGGTATTAGTAATCAATGGTTTTTGGACTACCTAAGCAACAGATCTCAATATGTTTATTTTAAAGGTCAGAAATCGTTGGCTTTGAATATATATCTCATGTGGTGTACCCCAAGGGTCAATACTTGGACCTCTGCTCTTTTTGTTATACATTAATGACTTGTCCATGACATCATCCATATTAAAATTTATACTGTTTGCTGACGACACTAATGTCTTCTTCTCTCACCACTCCATTGACCACCTATTCGACATAGCAAATAATGAATTAGCCTCAATCGAAGAATGGTTTAAAACTAATAGACTATCTCTTAATACTGATAAAACTAAATTTATTTTATTTCATACTAGAAAGAAAATAATCCCTTATGTGAATAGGTCACTTCTAATCAACAATGTCCCTATTACCCAAACTAATTCGTCTAAATTTCTTGGGGTCATTATAGATAATCACCTTGAGTGGTCGGACCATATTTCGACCATTGCTAAAAAATCTCTAAAAACATTGGGGTCCTCCACCGGATTAAACATTGCCTCCCTAAAACTATCCTATTTCAGCTTTACTATACACTCATATTTCCTTACCTGTCTTATTGTAACATTTCCTGGGGTTCTACTTATCTTTCCCGCCTCAGACCACTGGTTACTTTGCAAAAACGAGCCATAAGGCTAATTTGTGGTGCTCGTTGGAGATCTAGCTCTGCTCCACTGTTCTCAAATCATTTGTTGCTATCTTTAGAGAACATCAATAAATTTCAAATAGGTCTCTTCATGCATCGTTATCACCATAACCTATTGCCCAGCTCATTCAATAACTATTTTACTACTGGCTCTAAACTTCATGATCATGCTACTAGGCATGCTCATTTCTACCGCAGTGATTATGCACGCCTAAAAATTAAACAATTTTCTATTAAATACTTGGGTCCTGGAATTTGGAATGGTCTTCCCACTCGCATATCTGCCTTAAATTCCACCAGTCTTTTTAAAAACCGGCTAAAAAAGTTTCTTATTGGGATCTGATAACATATGTCCCTTTACCATTGTCTATGTGATCATATTATATGATTTGTCCATCAGCTTCTCATTTAAATGGGATCATATGTCACTTACTAATAATTGCTGGTTGTGTTCAACTATTGTCTTTTTAAAATTTATTTTGTGGACTACCTGCTTATATTTGATTTCTATTATATATGCATGCATTGACATTTTTGTTCACCTACTACTTATTGTTTAACATTTTGTTCAACTAATTGTTGTGGTTTTCTCCATTTTTTTCATGTCTTGAGAATGCATACATTGTCTGCTTGGGTTACGGGGATTCTACCTCCATTACTGAATGCATTGGGGTTGGAGCCTTTGCGTTCTAATCTGAAGTCATAGTCTCTAAACTATATACTCTCTACTATTACTTGTCTCAATTACCTTTTCTTCTCTTTCCTAGCTCTACACTTGTTTCCTCTTCTCTCTATTCTGTTCATTTAGTGCTTTCCACCATCTTGATTCAAAATCTCTGTCTATGGTTACCCTGCAGGTTTAGCCGGATCACTCCCTTTCTGGGTTACCCATTCTCAGGGATCTCGTACTTAATAGTTATGTTATTCTGACTTCTATTTTCTATTGCACACTATTTACTGTCATTTTCTATGTCGTTCTGTTTTTTTTCTTGATCTCTGTGAATAAACAAGTTTGATTTGATTTGATTTTGATTTGATAGACAAAATAATTATGCGACCAAAACCAGAAGCAATATTGGAGATGATCAGGGAAGATTTACCTCTGGAACACATCAACAAGGCCATCAAGAACCTTACAAAGAGACTCATTACAAGTTTGAGCACTGGTGGTGGACACATTGAACACAAGTTGGGAAACATTATCAAGTTCATTTGATAACAGTTATTTGAGATATAACTCAATAAAATCGCTTCTTTAAAACTTTTTGTTGCGTCACGTTTTTGAATCGTTAAAAAAGCAGTGAGGAGAAATAACTTTTGTTCTGCTTGAAATATTCTTGGTGAAATCTGACAATCATGTGTAGCCTAAATATGAATTGTCCTTGAGCCTGTAAAATTTATTTTGGAGATTCTTACTTATGGCCAAAATATTGGCAAAACATTGTCTCAAAGAAAAAATTATTCCCTCTGCGGGGGAGTTTAAGGCATTGGGGCAGACAACACTGGAAGATTACAATACTCAATCAGCTGCACCATGTATACTAAAATATTAAAAATTGCATTCTATACGTCGCATTCTATTAACCGAAATGTTAGGTGAACAAAAACTGCCTTATGCGCGATTTTTCGACACTTGGGTTGCGCTAATTTCAGCCTCCCTTCCCACTAGCTAGTCACAGAGATGCGCTACTGAACCTTTGATTCTATTGTGTGAAGAAGAGATGAAGCTAACAAATAACAAAGTCAATAGAGACTTCGAAGGCTATGTATACAGATAACGCATCCGACCGAATTTTCCATTACTTCATGAGCTGAAATGGTAAACTAAATTCGACGCCCGTGGTAAAAGGAAGAAGACGATGAAGATGAGGATATGGAGGAGGATGCGAGATTTATCGAACGCGTGAACGGCAATCATTAGACTGCAGCTAAACGACTGAGAAGAAAAAATAAGAATCGTCGCCGCAGGGGAGAAAGAGTGTGAAATGATAGACAGCAACCGATATCCAGCACAGATAGAAGTAGAAAAAGATATAGGAACACAAGCAGTGATGGTGAGAGAGAGACAGACAGAGAGAGGCAGATAGACAGACAGACAGACAGATGCAGAGATAGAGAGACTGAGGCAGAGACATAGGCAGACACATAAATAGAGACTAGACAGAGACATTGACAGAGATACAGAGATAAAGATGCAGAGATAGAGAGGTAGAGGTCTGGTCTGCCAGAGACAGCGACAGAGAGACAGAGACAGGGATACAGATACAAAGTTACAGAGATAGAGAGACATGCAGAGACAGAGAGACAGAGGTCTGACAGAGACAGAAACAGCCGGAGACAGACAGTGAGAAAAAATAGAGCAAGGAGGAAGTGTGAGAGAGGAATTAGGGTGGAAACACACACACACACACACACACACACACACACACACAGATAATAAAAGAGAGTGAGACACTGAGTTGAAGTGGGATCCTCCTGGGCCAGACTGAGATTATGCGCCCCAACACCTCAGGTTACAGATCGAGTTATGGTCTGTGACAGTCTGATGCGACTGTAAGCGCTACATTAAACATCCGCATTCCTCTGTATACAGCAATTATATATACACACACACATAAAATTATATATACAAATATAATATACATGTATACTATTGTATAGTTACATATAATATATTTGGATGCATATATGCGCGCAATAAATGGAATGAGATGGAAGTGGAAAGAAGACAGAGACAGAGAGACAGAGAGAGAGACAGAGAGAGAGAGACAACGAGAGAAACGGAATGGCTAGCAATAGCGTCCGATGCATAAGAAATAAGGAAGGACAGCACGGAATGAAAAGAAAATGTTTTCACCAGTCGTACCACAACAATTATCGACAGACGTAATTTCGTATGACCATTGACGTTCGGTATCATACACTCTTTATCTAGCTCCCTATTTCAACGGTCAGCAATACTCGATCAGTGGGCACGTAGACAAGAATCTTTTTGGTGCCATTTGCTGCAAATTATTTATTTCGTGAATTAACGGATTCAGTCCTTGTTTTGATGTCTGCGATTCCTTGATTTTTTTTGGGGGGGGGGGGGAGACACTGCGTCGGTCGACTTCCGAGATGTTTCATATGGATTCAGCCGATGTAAAATATGACCGTAGCTAACTCTATTTATCTACACATTGTGTATTTAACTACGTCACACCAAGGATGACGCCACACTTATATACAACAAGCCCTAAAATGCTAAGGACTTTATATCCTCACATACATGTGTGCAGAAATTTATACGGCCCTCTGATGCACGTAAGATGCACGTGACCTCATACGCACGTGACCTCATATGCACGTAGCTTCATCATACACGTGACGTCAGGTTCATATGCACGTGACCTCAGATGCATGTATAGCCTCAAATGTATGCGTCAACCTCGTATACAACCGTTTCCATTGGTTCGAGATTCATTAGACGCTCGACGACCAATCTGTAATCCGAGAAGCGACTAACCCCCGTATCCCCACTCTCCCACCAACACAGAATATTCGATTTGTCACATTATATCTTTTCCTAATCTCATCAGTTAGACTGTTCTCACTCAACCCTACAGATCCTGTTGGCCATGCACCTCAGATTCTGATCGATTCGTCGTCTGCCTTGTATCTCTCTCGATCAATGAGTTCACCAAGTTTAAATTCTTTTCTCGTCGACTGACTGGAGCCCATCATCACTGGCTGCCAGTAAGATCACAGCCGCTTTTACTTTCTTTGCTTAAATCCTACTTTAGATAGACTCTTAGTTAGACCCACTTGACTTCAGCCAGACCCTCCTTAGACAGACCTTCATTGAGATGGATCCTTCTTCTCAGATTGTTTTTTTCTTAATTGGATCGAACTGCCTTACAGTTCTTTAGATGGAACTTATTTGCCACTGGCGTTGAAGCCGGTAGTCTTCCCGAATTTCCCTGTTGCTTAATCGATAGAGACGAACGCTTCGGTCATCATATACCACATTTCGCTATTCATCCGTTCTGTAACAGAGCTACTACTTCCGAGACAATGAAGTTTGAGTGCATCTTTAGAAAATATGATTTATTTTCAACGACGATTGGCTGATGACACGTGCATCAAATAAGATCCCAATGAACCGCCGTTGTTTTTTAACATGGGATTCAATGTCACGTTGATAAGTCTGAGGTTGACCTTTGTTTAACTTCAACCTTTGTGTAACTTCAACCGAGTTCAATCAGAGCATGAATTCAATGAATGGCTGACTTAATCCACTAAAACGATGATCTCTTGAGTGAAGAGAGCTGAAGTCAGAAGTGATGTGCGACATACAGAGTGCATGGGACCAAAGCTTGAAGTGTGGCTGGACGGTCATGGACGGTTTGTATACAAATGTATGTCGCGTGTACATATATGTATATGTGTGTATGTATGTATGACATTGTATGTATATTCTATATGGAAGCTCATAAAATGGTTGGGTCTGAATGATAAGATTCGACTTGTTTTAAATCGTTCATAAAGTCCCGACCTCATACACTTAAGCTTACATGCATTTTCAATGCAATTGCGTCTGTATAGCGGTAAATGCTCTGGTAAAAAATCTGCTCAAAAATGCTCAAAAATGCCATTTCCCTGGTCGTTGCCCTACCAGGACTTTGCCCTGTCGAGCATTTGTTAGGGGGTGGGGTAAATCGTTCCCATGGTAGCCTACACTGGTTACTTGTATGACTGCTCTTGCTACGAAACATGTCTGGCGCCGCCACTGCTGTTTAAAGGCGACTGAGTAAAATTCAAAGAGCACACGCATGATACGTTACATGTTCACCGACACTGCTATGTCAAAGATGATTAGTGTTGCCCTCCTCCTCTACCAAGACTTGGGACTGGCACTGGTAGAATGCAACCAGCGGCGGACTTTCCGCATGATATATAATTGAAGTGGACTATTTCAAGGTTGGTGGACGGACTCAACTACGCCTGTTGATTCTGCGGCAGTTGACTGTCTACACGTATAGCTACCACTGGGGTTGCCGACTGCATAATGCATGCGTACGCACGCTTTTCTTGTCGTTTAATTTGCAACCGAGTCCGTGATGCATTCTTCGCACGAGAGTTGCTCAAATGAAGCAGTTATATTATCTCGAGCGTGTTCTCGTCTCATTTCCTTATCTAGAGCGTCTTGGAATTTTGCCGCCATTGCATGCACTGCCGCCATTCCATTACAGTGCAACTGGTCGGATTCAACACTTCACCATCGCTGTATACGTATCCATAATACATACGATTGATCTCGCGCATGCGCCTACATCCATGGCAACATGCTCAACAAAAACGCATTTCTAATCATTACTAATCATGATCGTATTGATTCATTGATCCATGCGATGATCTGCCCAATGTCATAATTAATCCCTCGACAACATAGGCAAGTAAATTATTTATGTTCGTCGCAACAGTTGTTGCTTTCTTGGCCAGAAAAGGAGAGAATCCCTAGCGAATTGGAAGCATGCTCTTGTTAACATTCTTTGCAATTTACAATCTATAGCCTAGTTCTACCCAACTCTAATAATGCGCATTGAAAGCCATTGAATTTGAATCCAGCCTTGGATGGGCACGAAAAGGGGGTTGGAAAATAAAGAGGTCTCCCTTTTGCGTCTCGTACCTCGGTCAAGATGCCGTCGTAGACTGCTGATGAAAAGCTGGTCACCTACGTTGTTGGGGCCACGAGTTTTGTCAGAGGAAATTACGAGTCAGACTAAGCTGGTAGGTTGGCGTATTAAAGCTACCTTTCTTAGGACTACATTCAAATGTTTAAATGGACTTCAGAGTCAATATCCACGAAATTTGATCGGGTGCAGTAGGCTACAGTTATGTGTGTAAGCTAAAAGCTTGTCCAGAGAAGTATCAATGTCAGCCGCGCGTGTCAGCGCGCACGCTGTGGTAATACTGCAATACACCTCGTGTTGCTCAGTGATGGAGTGAGTATATATATATATATATATATATAATTATATATATAAATAATATTTATACATATTATGTATATAACGACAATCGAACGAGAACTCTCTGATCGATCCAGGTGGCTCATTATATTTCCGACGCTTCACTCAAGTGACGTGAAAGTGACGCTCGTCTGTTATCATCCATTCTATTAGTCAGCAACGATTTGTACCCCTGCAGGTCAGCAGGTACAAAGCGACATTACATCATCCTTTGCTCATGTTACATTACGATTTTAAATAAGCCTACCTATTCTCGGGATTGCGATTGTCTGCAGGTTACAGATGAGTAGGCCTATAGTTTTAGCTGTATATGCCTGTAATAATAATTATTATCAGAGGCAATCGCGTAACGAAGGGCTTTGGCGCCGAGGGGCGAGATTTAAGGACTACGACCCTCGTTATAATTTTCTATCTGATTTTTTAATCGTCTTGCCATGGTGTACTACATGTGTAACAGCCACACAGTGTGTTCTATATAATGTAATATAATTAATACAATTACAAATAATGATATGGATTCCAGAATTTATTCAATACATTTTTGCCCTGTCACTTGAAAACGACTTTTATAATTATATGCGTGATGAAATGTGTCTTCTTGGTCTGACTCGACACTGCATGGAATACTGGAAAAGACTAGGCCTATAACTTAACAAACAAAGCGGTCAACAATAAGTAGGCCTACGTATAGTTCTTAGGCTACTTGTTTCAGAATTTTGCTATTGTTACACTTACAGTGAGACCTATAGACTCCATATATGTGGCTAAAAAAACTTTATCGGATTATAATTACTGGCAATAGCAAAAAATTTCTAGCCTTTTTTCCAGACGCAAAGCATCCATTTTTATGTGAAAATCGGTTTTTGATCGAAAAGCCTCATTCTAAATGTTCAATAGCGTCAGATTACTCGACCGATTTCGGCTCATTGTGCTTCGTATAAATACCCTACGTCAGAAGCAACTGCAGCTTACTAAAAGATCATTCGAAAGTATCAATAGAAACGGAAAAGTGGTTGCAATTAGGTTATAGGCCTAAAAGCAATTAGCCGATTAGGAAAGCATCTTCTGATCTTCACTATAACGATGTGAAAATCTTCCGTGGATCCAGTGGGACTTCCCGACTAGGTAGCCCACATTTTGAACCTTGCTATTCAATGTCCCTATACCATCTTAAACTGTTAACTATGTTGTGCATCTTTTTAAATTTAATCCATCGAATCATTAGATTGAACAATTATAGACCTACAATAGTACAATTTACGTCGCGTTGTAGCCTACTTCCCAATGTAAGCCAATTTTACTCCCCTTGTCAAAGTTGTCCTGCGTTTGGGCGAATACCCTTCTCTTCCCTTTCCCTTCGCTTCCCCACCCTTCGTTACTCCACTGCATGGTCAGATGCTCTTAGAACAGTTAGATCTCCACCATAATCTTGAACACTATATAACGTAAAATTGATCAACCTATAATTATAAGCTCATTAATCGTAGGCTAGGCCTATATAATATAGATTTATGTTTCTCGCTATGTATTTTTATATATACAGAGAGAGACAGAGACAGAGACAAAGACAGAGACAGAGATAGAGAAAGAGAGACAGAGAGACATAGACAGAGAGACAGAGAGACATAGAGACAGAGAGACAAAGTCAGAGAGAGAGAAGTGAATCTACACAGACGCTAGTAAAAACATAATGAGCACGTTGGTTCCAGTATGAAGTCAGGCGAAGAAGACACATTTCATCACGCGCGCCTCTAGACAAACCGATGGATGACAGGCAAATCGTATACGGTACAGTTGGTCATCAACAGGCAGGTAGATGTAGAGTGGTATACGCAGGTAGATGCACCTGCAGCCGTTTTGTGGAAATGCCTCCAATTAGCAACGACGCTGCAAGGTATCGACGCGCAACATAATTAAGGGTTCTAAGGAAGCCGAGGATGTTCTATATATGCCTATAGAGACTACAGCATGAGAAGACACTTTGTCCAATTATTTCATCAAGCCTTCGGTCCTCAGCATATGACACGGCTCCTCTGTCCGGCGGGTAACCATCTGTCAGCTCCTTAATTAGCAACGGATTTCAGTTTCACAAGAGACCTCGTTAAGGGGCTAATCATCTTCTTGTATTCTCATAACGATCGGTTTAGCCAATGGCGCAGTGCAAGAGATTCGCGGACGATAGATAGTTCAAGAGGTGTTATTTACTCCGTTCGTTCTGCAAGGCACGATCGCATCACCACCGACTCTCTATAATAATTATTAGTCAAGCTCTTAGAACCCCGAGGCTTATGTCAGAAACTGGTTCATATATTCTGGAGTGACGTATATATTGCACAGATATGATGCTATTATGTAACTGCAGGCAAATGATCTTGAGCACGCGAAAGAAATCAATGGAGAAGAAGACAGTGTTAAGATAAACCCCGAAGAGAGGCGACTAAGTGTGAAAGGTAGACGTGCGTAGGTCTAATTGCTTCATGGAACTCCAAAGCCAAGTGAAGAATTAAGTGCGGTCAGATGACTGCTATGCGCTTGTGTGTCTATGTATGCAGCAAATGAGAAGAGTAAGCAGTCGGATTGAATAGCTAGGGAGAGATTGATTGGCAATTATTATTCGATGCCTCAGAGGCAGAGTTGATTGAACGCCAGACAAACTCGTCAATCTTCAGGAACGGGGAGCATTAAATTTGATCTCAATTACCGAGAGTTTAGTTGTAAATGACCAACGTAGCCAATGTGCAAGAAACACGACCTGCGATCAGCAGCCGTGATGCATGTAGGCCTACCAAGTGAATAACGTCTCCTCTGATGTGTCTCTAGGTCGGTGGGTCGGTGGGTCGGTGAGTAGGTTGGTGGGTGGGTCTGTGGGTCGGTGGGTCTGTGGGTAGGTTGGTCGGTGGGTAGGTTGGTGGGGTCGGGGGGTCGGTGGGTCGGGTGCACGTGGGCATCGTCGATGGTCTGGTTGGAATTGGTGAAATTCACATTCGCAGTTAAAGAGACGACAATTAGCTGCATTTGATGATTGAGGGGAATGAGAATCTGACGAAGAAGACGAATACGAAGATAGAGGTGCGCAGAAGAGGAGGACACTATAAGGAAGTGAAGAAGACTTATGAGAAAGAGAACTCCGAACGCCATGTTAGGCTATTAGACTCTATGTCACGTGAAGTTCGGAGATTAGGCTACAACAAGATTCAGAGGCGATTAAAATCCATTCGAGTCGATCGGTTAATCAGCAGTGCCATGGATTCTACAGCAATCTAACGTTCTACATGTAGCCTATTATATAGACCCTATGCGAATTTCCTTGCCGTCATGATTATTATTGAAGTTCCAACTTTTACTAAATTATCATCATGATTATAATTTAGAACAATAGCCTATAATTGTAATGCAGCTCGATCGATCGCACTTTTCAATCGAATTTAATGTTCAGCATTCGATTTCTTTGTTTTCATATTTGCAACACTTTGCAGTTTGTCAATCAGGACATGGCCTCGTTTGTTCCGCAAATCCTCCATTACGGTCAATTAATCTATTACACGCCATTGAAAATTACGAAACAGATGATACGGGAATTAATATCGTAAATTCGTAATCGTAATCGTAATCGTAATCTGCAAATTTCAAAAGTTCTACTCGAAACCCAAGCGCGGGGCACCAGCTTATTCACGAGCGCTGCGTTGAGTCAAAAGTGTTGTCCGTATAGGACCTATGAGTAGTCCATGGTGGCCCATGCAACCTTTTTATCAGGTAGGCTAGCATTTCGGATTTGATGCAAAGAGACTTTAATTTTCTTAGTTAAAACTCGTTACTGCTGAATATTGGCCTAATTATGAACAACTTTCTGATAAATATCGGAGGCTTTTCGTATTTTGTTCGACCTGATGACGAGGAAGAGAGACGTGATCGCCCGCACATAATTATAAGGGCAAGAGGAGGCACTTGCCTTTGGAAAATTGACACCTGTTGTCTTAATAACTATTTTTACAATTTTTTCTAACAAAAGCACTAATTAGTAAAAAACACAGACTGAAACTGTTAAATTTGCATTTACAAAGCTCCATTCAATGCATTAATGTTCTTAATTTCCTGATTTGTATCATTTAACCGCAACCATTTTGGTTTTTTGTTTGTTTTCCCCTCTGCAAAAATATTTGCGGGCGACCATGAAGAGAGAGAAGAGAGCCGTAGATACTGCACAGTTTATAAGCACATCCCCTAGATCGCAGCCACATTAATTGAGCGCATGTGCATCATTCATCCATCACATGCATTTATATAGCGCCTCTTCAAGGAGCTACTCAGATGCGGTGGTGAAAATGCATGGTGAATACTGTTGACAGCGAACCGGGTCTTCAGGTTGTAAACAAAGTTCATTCACACGAAGACTGAAGACGAAGATATGGAACCAGTCAGTTGAGTAATGGGAAGTTAAAGGGTTGATCTTAAAGATCAATAAATAAAGGAAATCGATTAGCAATTAATCATTTGTGGATGAAATTCAGTCTAGCCATTGAGCGGTCGGCGGATCAAAGAAGAAAATCAGAGAATATTCAACCGACCGTCATCAATATAATATACCATCATTGAGAGAGAGGTTTTTTGTCATCTCGATGAGATTATAGATCAGTCTTTTCAGATTATTTTCTCTCATTTTCCTGGTGAAGGCTTTCAACTGAGGCGGCGACGACCTATAGGCTACGCATTCGATGCTCTTTGCTATAATAATAAGCTTACAGACAGTGAGTGACACAGTATGTGTGCGTTCGAGACATTTCGTTTCTCAAACAATCGAATCGCTCGACCATTTCGCATATCATGTGACGCAGCACAAAGTATCACACACATTTATTACAAAGCGCATGATATTATCACGTGACGCAGCACAAAGTATCACACATAGTTATTACAAAGATGCATCATCATCAATGGAAACAACTGACTATAGAGCACCATAGCGCGGTGTAAAAGATAGTCATAGAGTGCGCAGCCGTAGAACGATGGATTCATAAAGACAGGAAGAGGTGAGAAAATAGAAGTGACACTTAACGACATACATGTAGCCTATACGTATAAAGTTAAGATTAGAGATGGCGAATTACAGTATAGACTATACATTCGAAAAACCACTCTTCAATGTTAAGCATTGGGACAAAACCAACACAAACCAAAACATTATAAATTATTGCTTTTTTTATTATAATTGTGATAATTTTAGCTATTGAGGCGCTTCTGCTTTTTTCATTATTGCTACCAGTAGTGTTATTAGTAGGCTACTATTATTTTATAATAGGTTATAATTATTACTGTTATTATTCTTATTATTATTTTAAAAGTTTCTATCCAATAAACGAATATACAACTCAATAGTTATTTAACTGATCATTAATGCGCGAGGAGTAGACGTGCATTCTTTAACAGACACCGACGAATCGGGTTTGACCTGAGAGTTTTAGATAGCTACAAGAAAGCGCATTCCTGTATCATCATGCTGTTTTTTTAGAGCGCTACTACTGCTGCTGCTGCTGCTGCTGCTACTTCGTGTGTTGCTTACCTCTAAGATGAATCTTCAGAGAGCGACGCAACGCGTTTCTGGTGAGACAGTAGAACAGTTGAAGCGAAGACTGTGCCGCCAAAGCCCCGTCCAATTCTTAAGTAGACTTTTGCTCTGTGTGTGGGTGTGGGTGTGCGTGCTTGTTAGCCTGTCTGTCTGGCAGGTAGAGGAGGCCAATCATTGCGGCCGCATCGCTCATGCAGTAACCCTGGCCGTGCTGGCAGGCGTCTTCTGCAGCCTAGCATCAACGATTCCACGGCGCGCGTCTGGTTACCATGCCAACCATTCAACGTCAGCTTCATTCTAGTCTGCTATGGTGTGGTCGCCCTTATAGACATATTATTGCTTAATAACAATGCAAAGAATGGCAGAAACAATGTTCCAGTACATTAAAGCACCATTCGATATGAAGTCTAAAGTCCGTCTGCCTTCTGTGTACACTTTATATACCACAATGAGGAGTCTTTTGTCAATTCGTGTACGCAGTTACATATGCAGTATGTATGCATTGCATGTATGTATGTATGTATTTATGCATGTATGTATGCACGCATGCATTGCATTATGTATGTATGTATGTATGCATGTATGTATGTATGTATGCATGTATGTATGTGTGTATGTATATGTATGTATGTATGTATGTATGTATGTATGTATGTATGTATGTATGTATGTATGTATGTATGTATGTATGTATGTATGTATGCATGCATGCATGTATGTATGTGTGTATGTATGTATGTATGTATGTATGTATGTATGTATGTATGTATGTATGTATGTATGTATGTATGTATGTATGTATGTATGTACATGTATGTATGTATGTATGTATGTATGTATGTATGCATGCATGTATGTATGTATGTATGTATGCATGCATGTATGTATGTATGTATGTATGTATGTATGAATGTATGTATGTATGTATGTGTGTATGTATGACGTATGTATGTATGTATGTATGTATGTATGTATGTATGTATGTATGTATGATGTATGTATGTATGTATGTATGTATGTATGTATGTATGTATGTATGTATGTATGTATGTATGCATGCATGCATGTATCTATGTATCTATGTAGGCATGACATATAGTCATAGACCATAATCACCAGTTTACCACCCTGGATGCCCATTGATATGTGGCAGTTTTCATTTAACGATCCTCCATCTCCAAAAATTGACCTCAACTCCCTTGGTTGGTTTAACAACCCCACCACCCATCCTCTGGTGTCATCCGCTCGGTGTTCAGATGTTTTGTTGTGATGCAAATGAAGCGAGTGCATGCAATGGCTTTGGAATCATTCGACTGGAAAAACAATTGAGTTAAAGCATACCTTAGTCTGTCTACCTGTCATTTTAGCCATATGTATGTATGCATGTATGTATGTGTGTATGATGTATGTGTGACATGTGTGTGTATTGATGTATGTATGAATGCATGTATGCATGTGTGTATGCATGTATATGTGTATATATGTGTGCATGTATGTGTGCATGTGTGTGTGCATGTATTTATTGTATGTGTGTGACTGCATGTATATGTGTATGTATGTGTGTGAATGTATGTATTTAGGCATAGCCTAATTATGTATGTATGAATGTAAGCATATTGTATTATGTATGTGGGTGCATGTAGGTGTATGCAATTTTTTATTTCTCACATTTGCTATAGCGCCTCTTCAAACTCACTATGCAATCAGTGGTACTTCCAACTACTGTGCGGACACTGAGTCGGAGTTTCACGCCGATGCGCACGAGTAAATGCGAGTGAAGGACTTGCTTAAGTCCGTGTATATGCGGGGGCTTGAGGTGGATTCGAATCTGGAACGCCGCAGGCTCCAAGGCACCGAACCCACCATGTATGTATGTGTGTAGGTGTGTATGTGTGTTTGCATGTATGCAGGTTATGTCTGCCTGGAAAATCGTTATGCGCTAACTGCTTTCTGCGTTTTGTGTTGTCGTCGAGAATATCAGAAGCTTTGTTTGCCTAAGTCTTGACTTTCTCAATTAATCCAATAAACGTTCGATGACTTCTGTTGTTTCTGTGTCAACCGATCTAAGGCTGCAACTGAATCCAAGATCTAAATCGAATCTATCCAGACTTAGCAATCATTTATTGTTAATTTTTTATATGCAATATAATCATTTCTTGTTATATGCAATATAAATGCAATTATTTTAATACGACGTTTTACAGGAGTCACTTTAGAAATCCACGCAGCTGGTTTTACCTTAGGACAAATTCTTTGAATCTCTTAAAAGTCAGGTTTGGACCATTTGGTTAAGTACGGGGCGTGTTAGAAGATGTTATGCCACTGGGGCATGGACTGATAGACAATTTTAAATTGTTCTGCCTGTTTGCAATGTCCATTGCACATGTTCAACGTGTGTAGTAACCCCAGATGAAGCGAATGTGACGAACAGCAGGTTCGCCTTGTATCGTCTCTACACTGCCAGTCACATAGGCCAGATAAGCTCCCTTGCACGGACACTCCATGTAATGCTGCGTGCCTCCGTAGCCGCCGTATGGACCGTACGTTTTCCCCAGGTTGGATCCGAACGTTATCCGGTCGATCAACCATCCTGTGCTTGCGTTTATCGCAGTGATTCGTTCACCAGGATCCAGATAGAACTCGTGGTCTTCGTAGCCGTTTCCATCGCAACCGTGCAGCGTAGAACGACCCGTGTTGTAGAAGATCTTCAGTCCTATAGATAAACGCAGCGTGCAATAATTCATTCGATGTTATACAAACGCTATGTGTGCCACTATACTATATAGGCCTAGGTCCATTTTTCTTAAAGTCAGTGGCGGCGCCAGCTACAGTTTCAGCAAGTTGTGTCATAGTCATGCATGGTAGTTGTCCAGCAGGTCAAAATAGATGTAACGATGGTTCCAAACATTCCAACGAATTTTTCTGGCAGGTCATAAGGCAGGTCAATGGTCAAGAGCGACATGTGGCGACGCCTCTGTCCATCACAGTGCTTGATCTTTTTTGGCTCATAGTCTTTAAATTATATATGTCCATGGTTGCACCTAATACATGAAGGCCTAGACCTATATGCAACTGTGCTATGGTGCTACCTGTTGTTGCTGAACCTGATCTGCAAGTACGACTGTAAGTCAACCAGTAGGCCTAAAGCAAACGTTAAAGAAAGAGAACAGGTCACACACGTACAGCATCTCTTTCGTTGGTAACCAGTTCACTTAGAACGAAAGACCTACGCAACATTATAACTTCAACAAGACTATAGTCTTGTGACCAGACAACTTAAAGGGTTGTAATGGAATTCACAGGCATGCAGTTAAAAATTCATTTGTTCCTGTTTTCATATAATTTTTTAGGCATGTAGTCTCTGACGTACTTTGGCTGGAAAGTCCAAAACGATCGAGCAGCAACTTCATGGTCTGAGTTTAAATTATATAAGATCCTATTGCACCTGATCTCGAGCG
>CATKHU010000188.1:0-10000 GCA_949752735.1 Lumbricus terrestris
ACATTGTTTGACAAAAACGATCGTTAGCGTCGTCACCCTCCCATCCCCGTCAAGTTTGGATTGGCACGGCCAATGCACGTTCAATCCCCGATTCAGTGCTTGCAAGAAATTGCTGTTGTTTAACGACACTGCATCACATCAAGGATTTGTTTCGCCCTCCTACTTCTTAAAGGTTGGACTGGCACCGCCAAAGTACGAGCTTTCAAAACCCTCGACATAAGCTGACTTTCCATTGCATTTCTTTCATATTATATCGCAACTTTTCGTGGCTAGCAGAGAAATCGACATTGGATAATTTAACGTTCTACCTATAAACACCTTTAACCGTGTAGTAATGGCGTGATATATAGGTCAACGACCACACATATTTTGGTCATTAACAATATAAAATTGTCGACGTTTAAATGTTCATTCATTCATTCATTATATGCATTTATATAGCGCATCTTCACGGGGGCTACTCAGAGGCGCTCCCAACCTCAGCGCGGTCAAATAAAACTGTCCTAAGATGAGAGAGGAAAGCCTGAAAAGGATTTTTACAAAGAGAGCGGAGGGTCTAAGGAAGACCATTCCAGGTAAAGGGTCCTACATCATGTATTTTGGAGTAGAGCAAATTGATGTAGCAGGTTGCTACAGAAATACCCCTACATTAACACCTAACACGATTTAATTTTATATCGCAGGCATCAAATAGTGTGGGACACAAAACGTATGCCATGTTATCCAATAAATTATATGATTTTCTATACATTAGTTTAGCCTCCGAGAGTTAAGATGAAAGAAAATAAATGGCGTAATAGTTAATTTCCGAAATGTTAAACCCGTTTTCGCAGTCATAGATCCGTCTTTTCAAAAAGTGAAGTGAACCTAAACTTAACAGGGTTTGAAGTGAACCACATTTTAGCGACATCTAGGCACAACTGAGATAACTGACGTCGACAGAATGGTTTTCAATAACGAACGATGAGTCAGCGGTTGCTATATTTTCTATTCCAATTTCTTACCTTTGGCATGCTATGCCAGAGATGGGAAGGAATAGTTAAGTTAGAATTAGATTTATAATATGATGATGCGTTCTAATCATTTATAATCATGATTTAATTCATGTGGTTAATTGATTAGAATCATGATTTAACAAAGGCTTGAGGCTTGAGGCTAATCGATCAAATTGTAGATTTAATAGAGACATGTGGCTAATTTATTGGAATCAATAAATGATAAGACGACAACTGATCGGTTATGATGATAATTATTAGCTGTTAATGAATATTATGATCGATCAGAATCTAACCGATCAGAACATCCATCTTGTTGTAACAAATTCCTTCGAGGGCAATTTTGTCTATGCTATCAATGCTAGGGAGACCATTAAAATCAAAATCAGAATGTCAACAAAATTATATATAGCGCGGTTCACAAACGATATAGGGGTGTCCAACTTCTTATAATAATCAAAGAACGTCGAGCGACATCTTGTGGCTACTGTTGCAGTTGAACTTGGTTACTTGGTAAATTGCTGTTTGACTACGACATTATTATTACAGCGCATAAGCCTACTTAGGTCCTATAATCATTATAGAGATGATTAGTTCCGCCCTCCTCCTTCTCCCGGGGTTTGGACAGGCGGAATTTCACTTGATATGGATTTCATTCATTCATTCATTTCATTCATTCATTCATTTTCATTTAATGGCGACGAAAACTGATGGTCACAATGCTTTCAGGTATAGAAAGCAGTTAATCAAATGAAACATAATAATCTAAATTGTCTTTGCTAAATTTCTAGGCCTGCAGGGGATTGTGTCCGGTTGTTTATTTCTTAGAAACCTTAAGTTTCATATGATTATAATTATAATAACGTATTACATTCCAAATGTTATAATTATGGAATCACCTACAGCATCAAAACGCTAGACATGTCATTATAACAACCTGGATGAGGGGAAGCGTGACACCGGTAATCTTCGATATCACACAGAGTCTGAATCTACTATTTTTAAAAACGCTTTACTGAAAATGGATGGCAGCTTTTAGACTTTTTAAAAGACAGATAGCATGTTGCCAGGTTCTAGAGTTCCCATCTCCTCTCTCCCCACCGATGCCCACACCGACAGAGTAGTGAATGTTTGGAGTGAAGAGCTAAACATAGTGTGAAAATTCATTCCGGGCAAACAGTGAAAATTAGGACTTTCACCCCACTCTGGCCCCATGGTGGCAGAGATTCGCCAACGCCTCCACGGGGTGCGCCATGACGACACCGACACAGTAGCGAATGTTTGGAGTGAAAAGCTAAAAAAAAGTGTGGAAATGCACCCGGGTTAGACAGTGAAAATTAGGGCTTTCGTCCCCCACCCTGGCCCCATGGTGGTAGAGATTCGCCAACCCATCCACCGGGACTCCCATACTGACACGGGCACAGTAGTGAAGGTTTGGAGTGAAAAGCATAAAAACCGTCGAAATGCATCCCGGTCAAACAGAATTCCGGTCAAACAGACAGTCAGAATCTTCTCTTTATTTATTTATAGATTTCCTTAAACTTTTCTCGATGTATCTTTATGATTTAATTTTAATTTAACTAATATTATTATGTTTCTTCTTCTTCTGTTGCTGTTTAACGTCCACTGTGTGGTATCAATGACCATTAGCGTCGCCCTTCTCCTTTATCCAGGCTTGGGACTGGCACTGGCAGATTGCAACCAGTGGCGGAGTTTTATTATGTTTCGGTTTCATCGACTTCTTATATCTGTATAAAACTCAAACAATCATGAAGACATGAACGAATTATATATAGCACTGATTATTTACTGCTAAAAGGTGTTTATCCTGGACCATCACCTTTAGAAGCTCAGTGAAGTAACTATATTTATACAGCCCCCCCCTTAAAAAAGGGCCATCCGAATTTTTTTACATTGAAATATCCAGGATTTTCGGGGGGGGCAAAAAGGTCGTCAGAAATTTTGGCTGCGAAAATGGAAAATGTTCATGAGATTTCGGTTGATGACTAAAAAAAAGGTCATCAGAAATTTTGACTGATGAAAATGGGAACTTTTCGCCGCAGGGCTTCAGCCCCCCCAAACTGAAATCCTGGCGCCGCCACTGTATTTATAGATAGCGGCGGAGTTTAAAATAATGGTCAGACGTTTCATAGCTTAGAAGCGCTTCTAAGAGATTCTTCGACAGATCATTTCACACACACACACACACACACACACACACACTCACACACACACACACACACACACACACACACACACACACACACACACACACACACACACACACACACACACACACACACACGCACACGCACACGCACACGCACACGCACACGCACACGCACACACACACACACACACGCACACGCACACGCACACGCACACGCACACGCACACACACACACACACACACACACACACACACACGTGACTGCACTAGAACTGCTATGACTCAGTTTCGAATCATTATAAATAAAGCGAAGAGTTGGATGCAGCACGATTTAAAAACTAAAAGTTCCATAATTATAATGGTGTCTAAATAAACCTCCTGAAACCTTCAGTGTTTCAACTACATCCAAAGGTGTTGACTGTAAGTCACGTCGTAACAATGATGATTAGAAAAAGCGTGACCTGTTACCTTATTCCAATCTTGTGGACACTGTTACACTGCAACATCCAAGTCAGCCGTCGACCAATCTGCGTGCATAAGATACGTCCGAGAAATGCACCACTAGCACGAGGACAAGGAGCGCAAGATTATTCAGCACTCCGGAGAGCCCAGGATGCACTGGTCTGTATTTAACGAAATCTTTGGTCGCTCACGTTCAGAGCGCAGTCCGATAAAATAAAAATTCCGTGCGGACGCATTTTTAGAAACCTACACGTCCAAAGTGCGCTCAGTTCGACAAGTCACGGCTGGTAGGTCACCACCGACTTTTCCACCTACGAACTGTGATCTCTCCTTCTTAACCACGGTCACCAGTGAAGAGTTGCGTCGGTTGATACTAACGTCGCCACCGAAGGGTCTTGTAAACTTGGTCCACTCCCATCGTTTCTACTTATGCCATTTATCAACAGTTTTGTGCAGTCGCTCTCTTCAAGAAGGAGTTCTTCCTGTCAACCAGAAGAGGTCCACTTTCTTTTTGGTGATCAAGGAAATTGATCGTGATAACACCGAACCTAACAATTTTAGGCCTATAGCAAATGTTGCATTTATGTCGAAAATAATTGAGAAGATTGTTGCTGCACAGCTTATTGAACTATCTGGAAAAAAGCCCTCTCCCAGTTTTACAACCAGGCTTTCGAAAGAGCCATTCCACAGACACTCTACTTGTTCGCCTTCACTCTGACATCTAAGGTGCCATCGATAGATCCCATGTTACTCTACTCTCACTGCCTGACGTAAGCTCTGCATTTTACACTTCAGTCCGGGTTTGGGAGTTAACCTTCAGAACCAGGGTCGGTAGTGCTTTCGAGTAGTCACCCTGATGATTGAATGAATATCTCGATGTTTTTTTTATATCGAAATCCATAACATATTGCCTTTAAAGTGCATAACCAACAAGACAAATATTCCACCAATGATTAGTAGATTTATAACAGAGAATTTTATTTACGCACAAACCGTCTTGTAAAGTTTGATCCATAGAAATCCTTAAATATTTCCTCCAAGAATAACCAGCAACGATGAAATTATGAATTACTTTCCATCTTCCACAACAACAGCAACAACAGACAGACAAACACTTCCCAAGCGGACTACTGTGTGAAATTTTTGATTAAATATCGACCATTGAGCAGTCTCGAAGGGTGTCTAAGCGATTGCGCCCCGACCCGTGTTTAAAAAATAATATTAAACGACATTTTGTTGCTGCTGCGTCCTGCTTTTAATTGCATGTGAGAAACCGTCTTTCGCATAAACTCTAACGAATCCAGTGTTCAACGACAGTTTATGACAACGTAGGTCGTTGCCGTCGACAGAAATTATCTTGGTACGTTGCAGTCCCACAATGACAAACGATTACATGCTTCCGCCACTATCTCCACTGCACATCGATCTCAGGATAATCATTCTGACAGTGCTCGTGAGTAAATCTGTGCCCGGCGCTAAGCTTGTGAGCTGCGCTTGTATGGAACCCATGACTGCGTTACGGTGTCGTATAAATTGTCATAGTAATATTTATTACTAGCCCGCCACGCGTTGCTGTGGCTGAAAAGACTCTCCCTCCCACCCTCACTCCCTACTTCCCTTACTCTGTCTCCCTTCCTGCCTCTGTCCTCCCGTCCCGTCCCCTCCCCTTCCCTGCCTCACACCCTCCTCCCGTTTCCTCCATCCTTTCTCCCTCCCTTTTCCTCCCGCTCCCTCTCTTTCACACTCACCCCTCTCTTCCTCTCCTTTGTCCCTCCCCCTCCCCGTCCGTGCGTCCGTTGTCCGTCCGTCCGTAAAACTCCGAGATCCTTGATTTTGTAAAAATCGAGATCGCTCAAATCGTTCGCATAGTTGTGTTTTTTGGTCGAAAAGATTGCGCCTTTTCCACAAAAAGCATTATAACAATTAACCCGCTTATGTTCGAATGGAACGGTTTGCGAAAATCTATATAAATAAAAATGTAAAACGTTAGTTTTTGTTACTATAGAAATCAACAGCTAGATAAATATATGCGCTATAAAAAGAACGCACGTAGCCTATATGTGCCATAAATAGACGGCCGCAGTCGGAAGCATCGTCGGTTTGAAATTGAAATCGAGATCGGTCAAATCGTTCGCATAGTTGTGTTTTTTGGTCGAAAAGATTGCGCTTTTCCCCAAAGGGCATTATAACAACACGCTTATGTTCGAATGGAACGGTTTGCGAAAATTTTGAAAAGAATCGGTGAAGAACTTATCGAGTTCTGAGGCCGCAAAAAGTAACGTTTTACATTTTTATTTATATAGATTATTATTATTAACGATCATTTAGCTTGCTAGAACAATCGTTCAATTACAGAACTTAAGAACCAATTAAGTGGTTCCTCCAATGTCAATATAATTATACTCTCCACCAATGGTCGCACTCTGCCAGTGCCAGTCCCAAGCATGGGTAAACGAGGAGTTGGGAGCCCTTCTGCGTCAGTTTTGAATGGGCGCTATATAATTTCATATAATTCAATTAATGAATTACTATGAGCATTGGCGGAGTTTATCAGAGACTAGGCTAAGCCCCCACAAAGAAGGCCCAGATGCATCTTCTTACCGTGATAATGGTATCTTTTCCCGGGCTTAGCCTCCCTCCACCCCCCCCCCCCCCCCAATCAAGAAGGCCCAGACTCATGATTTTTCGGGGAAACTGGCTATTTTCAGGAAGGCAACTTCAGTCGAATGATTACAAAAATAATAATTTCAACCCGATGACTAAAAACGGTCTTCGACTTTTTCGGCTGAGAAAATATTGTCGGCGCCGCTCGTTCTGAACTAAGTTTCCGCCCCATCAAAGCCAAAGGTTCGGAAATCAAACTCCGCCCATGATTATGTTTAGCATTTTTAATATGTATGGTTAGCGCTTGGTACGGTAAATCATGGCGAGAAATCCTTAAACGCCTTTAAATATATTGCAAGCGAAGTTATATAAATAATATTTTCGCCAAATCGGTAATACATCGGTTAAAGCTGCCTCAGCGGTCAGAATAAGCATAAATAAATGCAAATTAACGCACTTCTCCCACTAATTTTATTTGTTAATTATTATTTTCCTGAACCAAACAAAAAATACATAAGTTGGTAAAGGATGGAGACCCAGATGAGATGGACAATCCCGCTAATAGGACCACCCTTTATTCATATAAAATATGGGGGAAAACAAAATAACAAATGACAGCACATTCAATTGCAAGATTACAATGATCAGTAGGGAGAGAACAAAGAAAAACATATTAATATGCAATAATTGAAAAATGGAGTACATTGCAGCTAAACCAAGAAGAAAACAACTCTTAGCTAGTGACTTAACTATGGGCTTAATTAAGGGCTTGACGAAACCACTTAGCAGAAACTATGACTATTAAATTTCAAGAAGAGCTTTAGCAGATAAAGGCGAATTTTATGCTTAAATAATTTAGTGTTGGGTTGGGAATAAGGACATGTAGGAAGAGAATTCCAACATTGGGAGCCAGTACATTGTATAGAGAATAGACGAGTGTTAGCATGTGCGTAGGGAGTGTAATAAACAGTCAATTTTCTTGTTGAATAAGAGTGGCGATGAGAGGCAAGGTTAAATAACTCATTAAACACAAGTGGTAAAAGTAAATACTATTTTATTAACCACTGTCATACGAATTCTCCAGTCTATGTTGAGTTGAAAGATGGGATTAGCGACCACTGAGACGATAATCGCAATACAATGCCACCACTGCTGCTAGAAGCGATTGAAATGCGACTATGACTGAGTATCGTGATCAATTATTGTTGTCAATACAATGAAAACAGGGAATGAACTGAAATGTTCAGACGTTTAGTAATATTGTCCTGAGGGCAATTCTTTTTACTTGAAGGAAGAACTGAAATTGCGGGGAGAGAGGTTGAGTGGATGGACGACGAGGAGGAAGAAAGAGAAAATGAAGTCTCAATGTTTTCCGTCGTTTAATAGGCGCTATATAAGTTTGTAGAATGAATGAATGAATTTTGATTAGCTTTTTTATATTCAGGTGAACCCTGGATACGGCAAATAATGGAGAGATGAATTTAAACACCTTTAAATATTTTAAAATTTTGTCATAAATAAAAAAAACTCATATCGACAATAACCAATTTTGACAATTAGGAACAGCAAGTAATTTGTGGCGCCCAGAGGAAAGCCGACAAGGATTAAGACAATAATATAGAAAATATGTAATAGTAATTTATTTAGTCTTTTTGTACCCTTCAAGATGTGCCTGTTAAGATTAAGTTTTGTGATATGACGAGAAGAGATGTTGAAAGCTGCATGAAAAGACTCATCATACAGAGAACAGAGGTCAAAGAACAACGCAGTCGGCGAGGGCCGGGAGTCACCACAGAAGAAGAGATATTTCGATTACTGGCAGCACCTTCACACACTTGGGAAGCATGGATGATAATTGGAAATAGGATGTAACGCACATCAGATAGACATTGAGATAATGAGAGTGGCATCGGGTAGATAAGATTTGTTGGACCGACTACAAAACAAAAGAGGAGTTATTTTACGAGGTGGAACATACTTTTGTTTCACCTATGTGTGAACTAAGAGGGATACAGAGAAAGCCGATCGGCCACACACTGAATGGAATTTCAATTGCGCCTCTCGGCTCCATGATTGGATATAGGAGAAGAACGAATCTAAAGATTTTAATTTTTTTTAAAATTACAGTGCAAATTAACAGAAACTAATCGCTATGTCGGCTGCAACATCTTTTGTCGCCGTCAGATGTAGTTAAAATCAGGATCAATTCAATATTTAGACACCTTTAAAATGGATTTCAAAACACTTAAAAATACCGTAGAAAAGACACTTTTGGCCAATTATATTCTTGCTTGTAAGAGCGTCATAGCATAATAATTGCAGCTAGACAACACATCCAACAATTCGAATTATAAATGGATCTATAATAATTATTGATCCCCCTGCACCTAAGGGGCCGTCCATAAAGTACGTCACGCTATTTTTGACCATTTTTGACCCCCCCTCCCCCTGTCACAAACTGTCACAAATCCCGGACCCCCCCTAAAGTTCGTCACACTTTCGAGAATTTTTTTTAAAACATAACCATTTACCTAACCTTCTAAACCCTAGGATACTATCCCTAATCCATCTGATAGTGACGTGTGTCCTTAAACGCTTTGATAGTGACGGGAAATCAACTTTTATCCCGCCAGGCCGGGTTTTAGACACGCCTGGCCTGGCCGGGTCGGATTTTAGGTACTAAGAACAAAAAATATAAAAGAATTTTAAAAATAAATGTGTGACGTCATACATGGCCTGACCCCTCCCTCTGTCACAAACTGTCACACTTTCTTACACCCCCTCCCCCTGGAGCGTGACGTACCTTATGGACGGCCCCTAAAGACATTTCAATTCGATGAAATGTCTGCGCTCTTCTCTTCTAATAATAGTTCATTGACAATGATCATTGGCTTCTGTCTATCCACATTATAATAAAAATTAAAATAATTAACCTCAGTGAGGAAGAACGGGAGCCTTAGTGGATGGATGTATGGAAGGACCAGCTGTCACAATCAGAGCAAATATGCTCTGAGTTTTGATAGAAGTAAGTAAGTAAGTGCTTCTTTATTACTATAACTTGCAAACGAACAATGGCACAAAAAATCATTTTAATACATCGAAGCAATAATTGGTTATAAAAGGTAAGCTACAAATTAAATCACAAGTTGGATAACATCCCTAAAATATTGGCGTTAAATAAGTCATCTATACATCATTTTGGTGAGAAATTACCAGGCAAGCCAGTCTAAACTGAAACCTCATGTCTGTTCCTCCCTCAAAACTGTTTCGTCATCAACGAAACCCTCCTAAGCAGCTGCTCTGACTTCTCTTTCTAGTCTCTCTTGCAACCGGACGCTGATCTCCACATCACTCTCTATAAAAAAAACCCATCCGACATGACGCAGCCCTAGTGAATAAGCAGATGCGTTGCGCTTGTCTCCTAGGTATCACTTTAAAAACAACAAAATGATGGCAATAATGATTACGCCCCATGCATTTCTGTGCATCAAGAAACCGGATCGTCTACAGATTCAGCCAAATTATTTGTTAATTGAACAGATATCCGCTTGTAAGTTATACCATAGGACAGATCAATCAATACAATGCTCTGCTTAGACACCTTTTAATGATTAACATAGATGCAATATTTTCATTCCTGCAAGGAAGTCATTACGTGGAATTACTGTGTGGCACTCTATTTGCATCAGTGGACATCAACGGTCCTGGCAACCGCTGTATGTCGATAATAAATGAAACAATCTACTTCAAATCTAATTCAACTCCTTTC
>CATKHU010000188.1:15000-33644 GCA_949752735.1 Lumbricus terrestris
GAGATGCCAGACTTCATTTCTCTCACATTATGGCCTCCGAACAGCCTAGATTTGAATCATGTCGACCATAAAGTGTGGAGCTTGATGCAAGACCGAGTAGACAACAATCCATGGTATAAACGATCTGAAGTAGCGCTTGATGGATGTGTGGGATGACCTGGACCAGCGGATAATCGACGATGCTGTTGCCCAATGGCGCCAGCTCCTCCAGGCTTGCGTGCAAGCAGCAGGAGGACATTTTGAGCATCTTATTTAATTAAATAATCAAACCAAACTGTGGGAATCATGTTGTTATTCAATTCTCTACATATCTGGAAAATTTTAGCATGATTAGTCATCAGGCATTAGAGATATAAGAAAAACAGTTTGACTTACATTTTATTGAATCTAACAGGAAATTGCTTGTAAACAGAAATTTCGACATATGAAGTTGAAATATACATATCTTTTTATCCGTTCAACTTTTTCTCATGAAATCTTGGAATCATATTCTTGGTCCAATTCTCTAAATATTTGGAAAATTTTAGTGTGATATGTTATCAGGCATTGGAGATATTTGAAAAACATTTTGGCTTACTTTTTTTTGAATCACGGTGTACATATTTTCAATTGAAAGCTACTAATGGGTGTCTTTGCAGACCGTGATATAATTCGTTTTCCAAGTGTTTTACGATATCCTGTGACTGTCAAGGCCTTTGAATCATAGCCTAATTTTATTTCACATATAAAGGGTATTAAAGGTTAAAATGATGTGTGTACCTTAGTCTAGCGAATAGCGATATTCTTATGGAACAACAATAATATTATTCAGAGTGGCAGCGATGATATTATGACTGTTTCAGCTCCCAGCGCATCATTTTAGGTATCGACAAGCGACGGATTTCAGGACCAGCGTCACAAATAAGCTAGTATATATATATACCTCATTTATTTAAGAAAATTAAGTTGTGATAACGCAACTTATTACATGAAAATAAAATAAGAAATGGATTAAAATAAGAGTGTCAGCAGAAATTCAGGCTGGAAGAATGAAAAAGATTTGATTACTGGTTCCTAGAGTTAACACTGCTAGGGTAGATGTAAGCGTCCATGATAAGCTGTTGGACGACAAAGAAGCACAAACTGCTTATTATTTTGTCAATGGATGGCATTTAATCACTGAAGCTATGAAAGGTCACATGAAACGAATCGGTTTCATTTACCATCATTAGAGAATAATTATGATTGCAGAAGTATACGAAGTGAGCCGCATGATGAATGCCGAATGCGTAATAATAAAATTTCTATTAAAACCTTTTTGAAAAGAAATTTAGTTCAAAATAAAGTTCATACAAATAGCAAAAGCAATATTTGCCTAATAGACATTAAGGTCTGTGAATTTAATATTTGGCTCGCCACATGAACTTTGGGTCAAGTCCTTCACTCGCAATTGCTCATGCGCTTCGGCGTGAAACTTTGATGCAGTGTCTGCGCTGGAGTTGGGAGCGCTCCTGAGTATAAATCTTGAAAGGGCGCAGTTACAAGTGCACATAAAAACATACAAACCGGACATACACGTAGTTGTATGTAGTAACACGTTGAACAATGCATACTCTAGTTAAACACCATTTTAATTAATCATTCGAATGCTATTATTTAAAATCTTACATTGAAATTTAATTTGCCTACTTGTCTCTAACCAGTTCATGTAACGAGGTCGTGCCTATGTAGTGGAGCTATAATAACAAACGCCACTACCTTACCTATGTAACGCCAGTCTAGCGAGTGAAGAAGTTAATCACGTTTCCAGAAGCGAAATTTTTATTCTAAAGTTTAACGTCGTCATGTGACATCATTGTAAATTGAGTGACTTAAATTCTGCTGACTTAGAAAGTGATTGATATAAACTTGTTTCACCACATTCTTCCGTTGATCAGTGACCTAAAATCTGGTGATGTTTTGTCTGGTCTAGTTACAAAATCGCTGTGTACAGTTAGCATGCGCAAACCAATAAGCAGTATTCGAATCTTATTGCTTTACTAAATCGATTGAACAAAACTTTATCATTAAGTTTCATGTGAGTGTGAGGATTGGTTTCTTCAGTTCACTTCTCCCTTCTATGTTCTTTGTTGTTAGAGACTGCTGCGTTTAGCAGACTGCCGACTACATAGTTTCTTTTTATACGATTTAGAGGTGTCTAAGTGGACTCTATGACAACAGCCGATGCGCTATGAGGTATGGGGATGACAAGAGAATGACTCCAGGTCAGGAGAGCGACAGGGATACGTTTCGTCACCATTAATTTTTTGCACTGGTGGTGGATTGGGTGACGAAGAGAGCAACAAGGTGTGTCGACACCGGAGTGCGATGGATAAACGGAAGCAGACTGAGAGATGGAGAGATGGACAGATATAGATATAGACTTTGCCGATGATATTGCTCTGTTGGATAATACATGGAATTGAATGAAGGTACTGACATCCAGAGTTCAGGAGAAGGCATCAAAAGTGGGTTTGACCATAAATGAAGAAAAGACAAAGATCATGAAAATGGCAAGGAACCGAAGAGATCAAGATAGAGAACAAAGAGCTGGATATGGTGGACACTTTTTGCGTTCTCGGAAGCTTAATTAGGGCGGATAATAGCTGCGACGAATAAGCAAGAAAGCGTATACATAGGAAGAGAAAACGCTGCATTTGGTAGACTGTCAAAGATGTGAAAAACAAGTGGAAGCAGCATGATGGTCAAAATCCGATTATACGATGCAGTGAGGGTGAGTTAACTACTGTATGGAGGCTGGAGCGGCAACGTGACCGATGACAAGGAGAAATGACATCATCATCATCATCATCATCATCATCATCATCATCATCATCATCATCATCATCATCATCATCGTCATCATCATCATCATCATCATCATCATCATCATCATCATCATCATCATCATCATCATCATCATCATCATCATCATCATCATCATCATCATCATCATCATCATCATCGTCATCATAATCATCATCATCATCATCATCATCATCAGAAAAATAGTTATACATGAAAAATAAAAGAAAATAATTAAAAAAATGTTTGTACATTGTTCAAGAGTTGCATTATTTATTAATTTTAAACTAATCGCTAATTTTTATCATTTGCTTTAAGCTATTGTAAAGTACTCTAGGTATGAAGTTCTTATCATCTTTAGTTGGCAATTCAAAGTTATGAGATCTCGGGCGCAGACCGCAGCGACGCTTTATTGCAGGCGGAAACAAACAACGCAGGACATGGAATGGGTTGCTGCAGACTGACGCAAGCAGCTTGTCATCAGCTTCGCGAGCCATGTCCGAGACGTCTGGCGTATTGTCTGAGGTAGATAGCCCATTCGCCTGGTTCTTTGTAGGAATTTGTTAAGCCGTGACTTGTCGTCAGCTTTAGTGAAGCCCCACCAAGCAGGCACAGCATAGAGGAGACGGGATACGGTAGTTGCTCTTGCGACATCGTGCAGCACGGTTGTAGGGAGGCCGTGGGATTTGAGGATTCTGAGGGCGCACAAGGAGCGGGAGCAGGTCCCCAATACTCCAGCAATGTGCGTTGAAGTGTCCAGATCATCTTGTACGGTCACTCCCAGGATATTCATGTTTGAGACACGATCTACTCCGGCAATGGTTGGTGGTGAGTCGGCATGGCCTCGACGATGAACATCATCATCATCATCATCGCCACCACAACCGACACCACTACCGCTACCACCACCATCATCATCATCATCATCATCATCATCATCATCATCATCATCATCATCATCATCATCATCATCGCCACCACAACCGCCACCACTACCGGTACCACCACCATCATCATCATCATCATCATCATCATCATCATCATCATCATCATCATCATCATCGCCACCACAACCGCCACCACTACCGCTACCACCACCACCATCATCATCATCGTCGTCGAGTCCGTTGTAAATATCGATATATCCAGGTTGATGCCTTTCTGCGAATTAATTGGCTTGTACGATATTTAGCAAGATAACCAAGAGGTCTTGCCTTCCACTTACATACCTTTAAAATTTCAATATTCAAAATATATAACATCTGGACATCATAACTTTTCTTCAATGGGATTTCATCCAGCCTTTGTGCAATTGATGTCATAATTATGACAACCGTTAAACGGGAGCAATAATAAAAAAAATATTTATCTGACCATGCGACTTCTGATGTCCTTGAAACGACCTTCCAAATTTTGCGGAAAGGCTGGACGGTGGCGACAATTATTATTTTTAATTTTACCTAATGAAAAATCGACGTCAAAATCACACGTAGTCAGTCGAAGTATGTTTCTAAAATACAGCAGAACGTTAAGGAATCGAATTTCTCAGTTGCTATGATTTTATGGATTTCGCATCAACTAATTCATTTCGAAATTCAATAGTCCTGTGTTCGATGAATATTGTCGTGGAATCCGCGAGAACTGCTCTGAATTTGTGTGTTGGCGTCAATGGATTTTTCTATCATTAAAGATGTAATTAAGCTCTGTAACACTCACATTTATGAAATTAGTGTAACCACAAGTTTGCTTAATGGTCAGATATTATATCAAATAACATGAGAAATATTATTTTGCTTGGTTGTAGTTGATGGGTATTTAGAAACTCTTTGGTCTGTCGCGCCATTTTGTCTGGAATCTTACTGACATGAGATTTTATGCAAATTGAAGGCAATAAATTCGATATATTGAAGCAGATGATAACGATCTCTTTGCACCTAGTCAAGTTTTTCAACATCGGGTGATACCGTAAAATGGGGTAACATTGGCACTGCGGGGTAACTTTGGCACAGGGAACCAGACTATGTAGTATACACAGAGAACCATGTTAATACCAAAATCTGACCAAAATATTGGAGTCATCGCTTCGTACCACCCATGCAACCAAAAATTTGTCCTTAGGGATCGTACATAAAATGTCACGCAAGTTTGGACGATTTTTGACCCTCATCGTCACGCACTAACACAAAATTTATATGTCTGACCCGTCCCTGCCCATTAACGTTTACTTGATGGTGCAGAGCCAGTATCGGTCTCAATAACCTTGAATGCCAGCTTGATTGAGATGGTCAAAGAATATCGCTGCCAGGTTGATTTAACCCTCATCCTACCAAGTGGGGTCCGTTCGGACCCCAAGCACATAAACTGCTGTGCAACTTTTTTCTATAAACGATTAAGAGTCGGCATTTTATGAATTTGTCTGCAGGTCTGTCCTAAACGATATGCTGCAGTAACTTTTTTGAAAAAAAATTATTTTGAATTTGTAATAAGTTTTTTCTGTTGGGGTCCGAACAGACCCCAACGTAAAACAGCTTACGCATGAGCTTTTTAGCCAATGCAGAGCTGGATTTCTGCAACTCTGCACTACAAGATTTTGGTTCTTGGACTGTTTTTCAAAGGACAATTCATCAAAGTAATGTTACTTATGTACATAACCCAAAAAATACATGCATACATACATACAAACATACACACAAACATACATACAAACATAAATGCACACATTCATATATCACGAAAGTATGTACATAAAAGCAAAACTACATGCATGCATGCTGAATACTAACATATATTCAGGCACGAATACATGCAAATATGCACACACATGCAAGCATACATACAAGCATACATACATACAAACATACAAACATACATGCAAACATTCATGCACGAATAACTGCATGTTTGACAATTGTTTGCTCATCATGTATGTATGTATATTGATGTATGCATGAATGTATGTATGTTTGTTTGTATGTGTGTGTATGCATTCATGTATGTATGTATGCATGTATGTATGTATGTGCGAACGTGCTTACATACATACGTACGTATATGCATACATTTGGGTATTCACACATACGTGCATACATATAGACATTCATGCATACATACTGCTGACATACATACATGCATATATGCATGCATAAATACATACACATATACATACATACATACATACAATACATACATACAATACATACATGTAATACATGCAATACATACATGCAAACATCATCATACAAACATACATAATGTATGTATGTATGTATGTATGTATGTATGTATGTATGTATGTATGTATGTATGTATGTATGTATGTATGTATGCACGTATGTATGTAAGCACGTATGTATGTATGTATGTATGTATGTATGTATCATACATGCATAAATGTATGTATGTATTGTATGTATGGCACATACATACAATACATACATACAGTACATACATACATGCATACATGCATACATACAATTCATACGTGTGTATGTATGTATGTATGTATGTATGTATGTATGTATGTATGTATGTATGTATGTATGTATGTAAGTACATACATATATACATTATGTATGTGTGTATGTATGTATGTATGTATGTATGTATGTATGTATGTATGTATGTATGTATGTATGTATGTATGTATGTATGTATGTATGTATGTATGTATGTATGTATGTATGTATGTATGTATGTATGTATGTATGTATGTATGTATGTATGTATGTATGTATGTATGTATGTATGTATGTTGGTATGTATGTATGTATGATACATATACATGTACATGCAAACATACATACATGCATACATACATTCACAGGCACATATATAATATTACATATACATGCATATTATACATACATGCACCACTGCATGCATACATACTTACCTACAAACATACATACATACATACATGCATTCAGACAGACATGCATACATACATGCATAGACTACATATATACATACATACATGAAATTATACATGTATGTTTGTGTGTATATATACAAGTATGTATATAATATGTTTGGGGTCCGTTCGGACCCCAGTTGGTAAGCAACGTATGCAAAATGTGTTGGTAGGATGAAGGTTAACACTCGAGTGCCCAAGGTATTTTTTGCAGCCATTGCATTGTGGAAGCTGAAAAGAGGTCCTGCAGAGTTTTGCATCGTTTATTTTTCTCCAAACTCAAATTATTTTTCGCTTATTAATGCATTCATCGTCTTTCAATTATTGCGTTTATTATATTTTAGAATCAAGGAAGCGGTAACTCTAAAAGTATTATTTTATTTAACCAAAGTTTAACGTCGTCGTATGACTTCAAAGGCCGTTGACGACAATTTACAGCTTATACATTGCAGCAACAATGACTTTATTTACTCTAAAAGTAAAATTAATTGACTTTATTTATAGCCGTTGGTTATTAGGTTTAAAGGTGTTAAAATTGAAGGAGTTTAAAGGCCTACATTGAGATCCAAATCTACGACCCAACTCCGTACTATAATAGTATACAAAGCTATCGATCGAGTGTCGGATGAAGCAGATGATTTATCGGCGCAATATTATTTGATGACAGGTTCAACGCTAGAACCGGTTTCTGTGGTCAGCATAATCACCCGGGTTGACTTATTTGGGTAATAGAAGAAGCCCAACGGATCGTTAATCTCACGAACTTTTTGGTATATGAACAGAGCGAGAAATAAAGTGAAATGGATTTGCCTATACATGTAGCTATCAAATAACAGTTTTACAGATGCCAAGATAAGCCAAATACGGCAAATAGTCGTGTAGATATATTACACAACTCCGCTGTCAGATGGAAAGCTGTCAGACGGAAGGATTGCTATTCTTCTTATGGCCACTGGTTAACCATGCAAATATGATTGATTGGTTAGGTGAACAGAAACGATCCTGGCAGTCACAAGATGTCGCTAAATAGCAAAAAACGAATTACTTTAATCTATTAACGTCACCTGTTGTAGGCGCAATAAGGGTGTGGTTAAGGATTCAGAACCCAACCGAAACATAATATTATCATTGTCTGAAGCACTTATGCTTTCCATGTAATCTGCGTCATATGTAACCACGAAACTGTTATATGGCTGCATTCATTTAACGAACTGTTGAGTAATTTATTACATCATTCGTTGAATTCAGTGAATAATGAGAAAGGTCAGGCTACACGGTCGCTACATAAACGTTTGTGTTTACATTTTACTACTTAGTCGATTGTTAATCATAGGAGCAGCTGGGGAATCATAATAATAGATTGATATATTGTAAGGTTCGAATTAGACACCTTTATAATATTGTCAAATATGCAATATAAAAGTACAGCAATTCCGGAAAAATCAATGACTAAAAGTTAAGAATAGTCTGAACGTTTGATTTATTACATGGTTCGTGTTGAATAAGCATTAAAGAATTTTAATCCTTGGATAAAATAATCCAAAAATTCGAATGGTTTCATAATTAATTTTATGTTGATCAACTGATTTTTCTCGTTCCGTCATTGTCGCACGGGATTAATCTGCTAATTTTTTAAAACAGCATTGAGTGGGTTGAAATAATGATTCGCTCTATCAAATGGAATAACTCAAGCAAACGAACTTAATCAACTGAGTGGCTTAATCAATAACTGACTTAATCAAGAGATTGACTTAATCAATGATTTGCTTAATGAAATGACTGGCTTGACAATTGAACCACGATTTGACCACGATTCCTCTTACTTAAGACATAATACAGCAATTGGCGATCTCCGTATGCTGATTCGAAGAAACGGGTTCTATACAATCTCATTGGAAGAGAGGTGTGGTGGATAGGAAGACACATGAGAGAAAGATGAAGGCGAACTTTGAACTCTCCGTTCATCCACATTTCACACTTCTCAATAATCAAACTTCGCTTCATTTATGTCTCAAGTTATTCTTCTGTCTAACCGTGACTGGTTGGGAGCGCTTCTGCGTAGGTTTTGAATGGGCGCTATAAAAGTTAATAGAATATCAATTAATTATTATATGTAGCATTTTTTAATAATGACATAGGTTAACGCTTGATACGGTGATTCATGACGATAAATACTTAAACACCGTTAACTCTTTTATACATGAGTCTTTATATTCAACTTTCGTCGTTTCGATATATCATGACGCCAGAGTAAGTGCAAATACATGTAAATGCAAATCATTTCGGAAGAAATACATTTTCTAATATTAATGAGCTTGCAGCTTAACTGCAGTTTTACGAATTCGTATATATATATATATATATATATATATATATATATATATATATATATATATATATATACATATATACATACATACATACATACATACATACATACATACATACATACATACATACATATATATACACATAGGCCTACATATAATAATTATTAATACACATGTTCAAAACACACAGAATCTAACATTCTGTTCATGCATAAGTACACGTTTGTGGAATCACAGGTGTCCCGATGTAAAAATTGTATAATTTAGAGGTAGATTCATATATTTTAAAACCTAAGTATATCATTTTGTGCAGAAATGAATGCTCTATCCATTGGTGTAATGCAAATTATAATATCTCAAACCAAGCCCAAAATCCAGGGGGTAACCCCGCCCCCTTGGTAGTCAATGTTACAAAAAACTTGGTAGCCTGAGGGTTAAATCTGTTTTCGTTGCTGCTATAATTATATTATTGCCTGTAAGGAAACAATATTATGCTTTCAGGACGTCCGAATAGCATCGACGTTTAATATTATTGGACGTAAACAACATCGGTTGCCACAAGATGTCGCTGATGAAGAAACATCGACAGCATGGTCCACGCATTAATATATTATGTGTATACTTGTTTTTATCTCCGGCTTGCACGTTCTGTACCTGAGACCCTGAAATGTCGCATCTCCATTGCCTATTTATGAACGTTTTACGGGATAAAAGTTCCACAGAATAATTATTTATCATAAAAATAAAACTTACTCTTCGACAAAACCGTATAGAACGCTAAATTTCTGCTTGGCTACAACATTGTTGTCACCCATTCAAATGAACAATTAGGGTGATGAGGAGTAGCATAATCTATAACCCGATGCATTTAGTGCAAATTGAGCAGAACCAACGCCGATTTAAAGAAGTGTATTAGATTACACTTTACTGTGTTATCGATTGTTATTAGACTAGTGATTTCGTTCATGCAACGATTGATTTTTATCCAAATAACTTAAACACCTTCTTAACGTTTCATGCCAACAAAATATTATTAGCATTGGAGACGCCGTACCAAATTCGATCGAAAGCTATTTTTGACGTCAGTGTCAACAGCCTTATCAGCTGGAATTTGTTAATAAATCAATATAATCTTTTACATTGCGACCCCCATTACAAATCCTCATGTTTCTTCCGATAGACGAGCGATGTACTTCCCATGAAAGGTGAAGCCGAGATGTGAAGACAGCATATTTGGTTGTTTACACCTTTGACCAAATTCTGGATTAGTTGAAATCATAATTATTGGATGTCATTGTCGATGTCGTAATTGTGCCTTTAAAGTTGGTGCTATTACTTTCCGCTGTACCGTCGCGCATTAAGAGAATTCTTATTGGAGCAGATATCGTGCTATATATTGACACGCTTTGTGGGGCGCGGTGCTGCTGTGGGTATGTTCATTGCCGCGCAGCCCGAGGGTTGCTGGTTCGAATCCGCCACAAGTTACCGCGTGGAATCCTTGGGCGAGTCCTTCACTTGGAATTGCTCAGCGCTTCGGCGTAAAACTCTGCTTCAGTGTCCGCGCTGTATTCGGGAGCGCTTCTGAGTATGAATATTGAAGGGCTATATGGCAAGTGCACATGCAAACATAATTGAATAATGGAAATAATATATTGAATAATGCAAACGCTCTATTTAAACACCTTTTTAAACATTGATAAGGATACAGTATAATCTCAGTTGCAGGTGGGTTAACAAGAAAAATTATGTTCGAAACAACGTGCTAAAGCGAAGAAGTCAACGGTGTTGGTAGCCGCCATTGAAAAGTCAAATTCCAGCTCTATGGAACTCAGGGTGTTTCTTGGCTGCGTCATTGAGTAGTACCGTTCAAAGCGACCAATTAAATACTGGCGTGGTCTGGTGCATTGTAAAACGAAAGCTGGAACTAAACACCTTTTTTATGTTTTATCCGTTGCAATAACATTCAACAACGGTGCCAGAGCAACAGCTAATTCGATGACGTCAGTCATTGGTATAATTATCTGGGTAGGCATCAGCAACCTTATCAATATGATAGTGTGGGACTTATATAAAATAGATATGAAGCTGCAACGTGTCACACAATGAGAGATCGTCTTTCTGGCGTGAAACACGTGATGTGCGTACTGCGTAACGTCTATCCGCAGACGGCGATATTATAACAGTTTTGGAATATTGTGATCTTTTTGGAACACGCGTACCATTGTTGCAGAATACAGAGCACATTATAGAGGACTGTAAAGCTATGTTTAGATGCAGCATTCGTTTCCTGCTGTAACGCCAGCCTCATCGGATCATTCGCTCGTGGAACTTACTCTACCCCCTCTACTCCCACCCCATACACAGCATTCATATGATGCGGGACTGGAAAACTCTCAACTATCAAGCTCTGAGTAGTGCATTGCGTCGCTCAAGACTCGCTTCCGAAACCTCTTCTCTTGATACTCTGTCAGTATCGGAACTACTCGACCTCAACTCCACCACCATGACTGCACTGGTGGACAATCTTCATCTTCTGTGGAGTGTCAATACGCGTTTACGACCCCTCGCAGCGTTCTGCTTGGCTCGACGGTGAATGCCGCCAGCCTCGTAGATAGGCGCGGTGCTTTGAAAGACGCCACCGTCGTTCATAGGATCCGAATGACGGCAACTTCAACTTATTTATTACACCACATAGCGGCAGAATGGAAGGACGGACCAATAAATTATGCATCAAACGAAGTCAAGATGTCTGAAGTGCGAATAGAGCTGAAATGTTTCTTATTATATTTGTGTAATTGCAGTTCAACGTCACTGTGCGGTAACGGACCATTAGCGACGCTCTCCTTCTTTATCCCGACTTGGGAATGGTAATGGCAGATTGCGACTAATGGCGAAGTTTCCTTAGTATCGGATGTACTGAAAGTATTTAAACGTATTTTGAAAGCAATTTTTGAGCGGTAATTTTGTTTAAATACCATCGTTGAAATAACATTGAAGGGTGTCTAAGCAATTGTGCCGTATTTTATATGTTTGACGAAATCTTTCTGCACCTCTTCCTACCTTTCATTATTTTGTCAATCATTAGCCGTATTTTCACATTCATTATTGTTAATGCATACAGAGTTAAACGACAGCTTATTGCAATAAAGGTCGAAAACCTCAACAGAATAATCTTTCCATATTAAAGCTCCACAGTCACTATCGATTAACCGCTACTACTAACTCATCAACACATTGTTACTGATTGGCCAATCTACCAGCATTGGCTCGCTGTTTTCGTTTAACGACGCTGTGTGCTATAGCAGAGATCATTAGCGACATCCTCCTCTTTTACCCAGACATGGAATTGGTACTGAGTGCAATTGGCAGAACTGACAGGATGGAATTGTTGACGATTTGTTTTACAAATTTGATATTAGTAGTAGTAGTAATTTCAGTTCAACGTCACTGCGTGATAACAAAGATCATTAGTGACGTCTTCCTCCTTTGCCCATGCTTAGAAATTGGAACTGGTACAAGCAGAGTGCAACCAGTAGCGGTGTCAGGTCCGTTGCTGCGTGAAATAAGGAGGTTTGCATGGATCTATATGCTGAGGTTGAAAGGTGTTTGAAAGCTGTCTAAGGAGGGCACTCTGAACGATAGCAGGACGATTGACTATAATTACGGCTGCAATGAGTGTCAATTCAAATGCTATCATCGACGCAGTTTCAACGACCTAGTGAATAAAATTATGAATGTCAGTTACCTTTAAGTTAACCGGTTTAGCAGTTGGAATAAATTCATATGGTCTTAAAGTCACGATTTTAAGGTGTCGAAGAAGAACGCTTCCGATTCATAGCATTCATTGTTCAACGTTAGGATTTGCAACAGTTGATCATGGTACATGTTTTGTGATTAGATGTTATCTTATTTATGCATGTATTATACAAAACTTTTCAACAATGTTCATCACATGGTTTTTTCACGGAAATAGTTATTTCTTAGTGATCACGTCCACCTCGTTTAATAATGTGCATTTTCATTGAGCATCGGATTCTTAATATATTTCTCTATACCATCAAAACATCTGGAAATGTTAAATATATGCAACTGTGACTTGAGATTCTTTAATATATTGGTGTATTTTCGCGAATCCGTTTTAATCAGAATTAATTTTATATAACGGTAGTTAGAGTTTATCGATACAATGTGGGTCTACAGGATCATTAGTCATATTTCGAGCTCCTGATATCTGGATTGGGTGTACGTCTTATAGATCGCATCCCTAAATTTGACCAAGTCACGGAGTACATACGCAATGTACTCCACTGGCTTCATATTTCACAGCGGATCACCCATAGTTTTTTTACAATAGCCTGGCGCTGCACTGGAAGTTTAGTTCCCATGTTTCTGCAGTAGCTCTGCTGTTTCACTTCTTGTGTCCAGCTGCGATTTGCCATCCGATCGGCTGAAAAAGCTGGGCTCTTGGCCCTCGCTCACGGACTACTATAAAGCAGCGGTGCACTTTCTCCGTGGTTGGTGCTAGAACCAGGAAGTGGCTTCCTGTTGTGCTCCGCCTTGTGTCAAACCGCTGTGTTCCTTTCTCGCTTAAAAACTGCATTATTTAGCCGTTGTTGAATCGTCAGCGCTTCTGAATAGATTACCTTGAAGATGCGCTATATAAAAAGTCGATGATAATGATAATACTTAATGTCACCGTTCCGTTTGCCTTCACCCAGTCTTTGAACTGGCTCTGCAAGAGTTCATGCAATGGCTCAGTAGAAAACTTGATTCGATAACTTTTCTGTGAAAACTTATCTCTGTTACTGTTGTATTTATTACCAATCTATATACACAGATTCTGGTAGTGGTTTCTCCTTAGCGACACTCGGGCAGTTAATTGACAAATATGAGTTACAAAGGTTTTGCATAAAATGCATTTCATATAGCTTTCTTTAGAATCTATTTAAGGGTGTTGGTTGTTGAAACAGCAGCGCCATAATTTATTCCGCTGTTGCTTATCGACTTAGGAATTCTGCAGCCTTCTTGAATTCGGATATTTTATGCCATATTGGTTAAGATTTTTTTAGTTGCTGTTCCATAGCGTGGTAGAATGCAGTTGAACAAGACGTACTCTACGGATTAATACCTATATCAATTGGTTTAATCTGTTGTTTAAATGACCGGATCATATGTGTCCGGTGTCTCTTTTGCTGATTTTCGAAATAGTTAATCGATTGGTAAATCACATTGTTTAGTAGGATAATTTACTTTGGATACAGTAATGAAACAGTCATTTGATCGACTACGTTAATCTCGTGGATCGATGATCATTGATTATGTTGCTAGTTATGAGTTTCTATGCAATCCAAGTCAAAGTCTGTTCACCAGTTGAATAGGCTTCATTCATCTCTGTCTCTCTGTCTCTCTGTCTCTCTGTCTATATTTGTCACTCTGTCTCTCTGTCTCTCTGTCTCTCTGTCTCTCTGTCTCTCTGTCTCTCTGTCTCTTTGTCACTCTGTCTCTTTGTCACTCTGTCTCTCTGTCTCTCTGTCTCTTTGTCACTCTGTCTCTCTGTCTCTCTGTCTCTTTGTCACTCTGTCTCTCTGTCTCTCTGTCTCTTTGTCACTCTGTCTCTCTGTCTCTCTGTCTCTCTGTCTCTCTGTCTCTTTGTCACTCTGTCTCTTTGTCACTCTGTCTCTCTGTCTCTCTGTCTCTTTGTCTCTTTGTCACTCTGTCTCTCTGTCTCTTTGTCACTCTGTCTCTCTGTCTCTCTGTCTCTCTGTCTCTTTGTCACTCTGTCTCTCTGTCTCTCTGTCTCTCTGTCTCTTTGTCACTCTGTCTCTCTGTCTCTCTGTCTCTTTGTCACTCTGTCTCTCTGTCTCTCTGTCTCTTTGTCACTCTGTCTCTCTGTCTCTCTGTCTCTCTGTCTCTTTGTCACTCTGTCTCTCTGTCTCTTTGTCTCTTTGTCACTCTGTCTCTCTGTCTCTTTGTCACTCTGTCTCTCTGTCTCTCTGTCTCTCTGTCTCTTTGTCACTCTGTCTCTCTGTCTCTCTGTCTCTTTGTCACTCTGTCTCTTTGTCACTCTGTCTCTTTGTCACTCTGTCTCTCTGTCTCTCTGTCTCTTTGTCTCTCTGTCTCTCTGTCTCTCTGTCTCTTTGTCACTCTGTCTCTCTGTCTCTCTGTCTCTTTGTCTCTTTGTCACTCTGTCTCTCTGTCTCTTTGTCACTCTGTCTCTCTGTCTCTCTGTCTCTCTGTCTCTTTGTCACTCTGTCTCTCTGTGTCTCTGTCTCTCTGTCTCTTTGTCACTCTGTCTCTCTGTCTCTCTGTCTCTTTGTCACTCTGTCTCTCTGTCTCTCTGTCTCTTTGTCACTCTGTCTCTCTGTCTCTCTGTCTCTCTGTCTCTTTGTCACTCTGTCTCTCTGTCTCTTTGTCTCTTTGTCACTCTGTCTCTCTGTCTCTTTGTCACTCTGTCTCTCTGTCTCTCTGTCTCTCTGTCTCTTTGTCACTCTGTCTCTCTGTCTCTCTGTCTCTTTGTCACTCTGTCTCTTTGTCACTCTGTCTCTTTGTCACTCTGTCTCTCTGTCTCTCTGTCTCTTTGTCTCTCTGTCTCTCTGTCTCTCTGTCTCTTTGTCACTCTGTCTCTCTGTCTCTCTGTCTCTTTGTCACTCTGTCTCTCTGTCTCTCTGTCTCTTTGTCTCTTTGTCACTCTGTCTCTCTGTCTCTTTGTCACTCTGTCTCTCTGTCTCTCTGTCTCTCTGTCTCTTTGTCACTCTGTCTCTCTGTCTCTCTGTCTCTTTGTCACTCTGTCTCTCTGTCTCTCTGTCTCTTTGTCACTCTGTCTCTCTGTCTCTCTGTCTCTCTGTCTCTTTGTCACTCTGTCTCTCTGTCTCTCTGTCTCTTTGTCACTCTGTCTCTCTGTCTCTCTGTCTCTTTGTCACTCTGTCTCTCTGTCTCTCTGTCTCTTTGTCTCTCTGTCTCTCTGTCTCTCTGTCTCTTTGTCACTCTGTCTCTCTGTCTCTCTGTCTCTCTGTCTCTCTGTCTCTTTGTCACTCTGTCTCTTTGTCACTCTGTCTCTCTGTCTCTCTGTCTCTTTGTCTCTTTGTCACTCTGTCTCTCTGTCTCTTTGTCACTCTGTCTCTCTGTCTCTCTGTCTCTCTGTCTCTTTGTCACTCTGTCTCTCTGTCTCTCTGTCTCTCTGTCTCTTTGTCACTCTGTCTCTCTGTCTCTCTGTCTCTTTGTCACTCTGTCTCTCTGTCTCTCTGTCTCTTTGTCACTCTGTCTCTCTGTCTCTCTGTCTCTCTGTCTCTTTGTCACTCTGTCTCTCTGTCTCTCTGTCTCTCTGTCTCTCTGTCTCTCTGTCTCTTTGTCACTCTGTCTCTTTGTCACTCTGTCTCTCTGTCTCTCTGTCACTCTGTCTCTTTGTCACTCTGTCTCTCTGTCTCTCTGTCTCTTTGTCACTCTGTCTCTCTGTCTCTCTGTCTCTCTGTCTCTTTGTCACTCTGTCTCTCTGTCTCTCTGTCTCTCTGTCTCTCTGTCTCTCTGTCTCTTTGTCACTCTGTCTCTTTGTCACTCTGTCTCTCTGTCTCTCTGTCACTCTGTCTCTTTGTCACTCTGTCTCTCTGTCTCTCTGTCTCTTTGTCACTCTGTCTCTCTGTCTCTCTGTCTCTTTGTCTCTTTGTCACTCTGTCTCTCTGTCTCTTTGTCACTCTGTCTCTCTGTCTCTCTGTCTCTCTGACTCTTTGTCACTCTGTCTCTCTGTCTCTCTGTCTCTTTGTCTCTCTGTCTCTCTGTCTCTTTGTCACTCTGTCTCTCTGTCTCTCTGTCTCTCTGTCTCTCTGTCTCTTTGTCACTCTGTCTCTCTGTCTCTCTGTCTCTTTGTCACTCTGTCTCTCTGTCTCTCTGTCTCTTTGTCACTCTGTCTCTCTGTCTCTCTGTCTCTCTGTCTCTCTGTCTCTCTGTCTCTTTGTCACTCTGTCTCTTTGTCACTCTGTCTCTCTGTCTCTCTGTCTCTTTGTCTCTTTGTCACTCTGTCTCTCTGTCTCTTTGTCACTCTGTCTCTCTGTCTCTCTGTCTCTCTGTCTCTTTGTCACTCTGTCTTTCTGTCTCTCTGTCTCTCTGTCTCTTTGTCACTCTGTCTCTCTGTCTCTCTGTCTCTTTGTCACTCTGTCTCTCTGTCTCTCTGTCTCTTTGTCACTCTGTCTCTCTGTCTCTCTGTCTCTCTGTCACTCTGTCTCTCTGTCTCTCTGTCTCTTTGTCACTCTGTCTCTCTGTCTCTCTGTCTCTCTGTCTCTCTGTCTCTTTGTCACTCTGTCTCTCTGTCCCTCTGTCTCTTTGTCTCTCTGTCTCTCTGTCTCTCTGTCTCTTTGTCACTCTGTCTCTCTGTCTCTCTGTCTCTTTGTCACTCTGTCTCTCTGTCTCTCTGTCTCTTTGTCACTCTGTCTCTCTGTCTCTCTGTCTCTCTGTCTCTCTGTCTCTTTGTCACTCTGTCTCTCTGTCTCTCTGTCTCTTTGTCACTCTGTCTCTCTGTCTCTCTGTCTCTCTGTCTCTCTGTCTCTTTGTCACTCTGTCTCTCTGTCTCTCTGTCTCTTTGTCACTCTGTCTCTCTGTCTCTCTGTCTCTTTGTCACTCTGTCTCTCTGTCTCTCTGTCTCTTTGTCACTCTGTCTCTCTGTCTCTCTGTCTCTTTGTCACTCTGTCTCTCTGTCTCTCTGTCTCTTTGTCACTCTGTCTCTCTGTCTCTCTGTCTCTCTGTCTCTCTGTCTCTTTGTCACTCTGTCTCTCTGTCTCTCTGTCTCTCTGTCTCTTTGTCACTCTGTCTCTCTGTCTCTCTGTCTCTCTGTCTCTTTGTCACTCTGTCTCTCTGTCTCTCTGTCACTCTGTCTCTCTGTCTCTCTGTCTCTTTGTCACTCTGTCTCTCTGTCTCTCTGTCTCTTTGTCACTCTGTCTCTTTGTCACTCTGTCTCTCTGTCTCTCTGTCTCTTTGTCACTCTGTCTCTCTGTCTCTCTGTCTCTTTGTCACTCTGTCTCTCTGTCTCTCTGTCTCTTTGTCACTCTGTCTCTCTGTCTCTCTGTCTCTTTGTCACTCTGTCTCTTTGTCACTCTGTCTCTCTGTCTCTCTGTCTCTTTGTCACTCTGTCTCTCTGTCTCTCTGTCTCTTTGTCACTCTGTCTCTCTGTCTCTCTGTCTCTTTGTCACTCTGTCTCTCTGTCTCTCTGTCTCTTTGTCACTCTGTCTCTCTGTCTCTTTGTCACTCTGTCTCTCTGTCTCTCTGTCTCTTTGTCACTCTGTCTCTCTGTCTCTCTGTCTCTCTGTCACTCTGTCTCTCTGTCTCTCTGTCTCTTTGTCACTCTGTCTCTCTGTCTCTCTGTCTCTTTGTCACTCTGTCTCTCTGTCTCTCTGTCTCTTTGTCACTCTGTCTCTCTGTCTCTCTGTCTCTTTGTCACTCTGTCTCTTTGTCACTCTGTCTCTCTGTCTCTTTGTCACTCTGTCTCTCTGTCTCTCTGTCTCTTTGTCACTCTGTCTCTCTGTCTCTCTGTCTCTTTGTCACTCTGTCTCTCTGTCTCTCTGTCTCTTTGTCACTCTGTCTCTCTGTCTCTCTGT
>CATKHU010000189.1:0-10000 GCA_949752735.1 Lumbricus terrestris
CCTCCTCCTCCTTCTCCTCCTTTTCCTCCTCCTCCTCCTCCTCCTCCTCCTCCTCCTCCTCCTTCTCCTCCTCCTTCTCCTCCTTCTCCTCCTCCTCCTCCTCCTCCTCCTCCTCCCCCTCCTCCTCGCAGTACACGTACAATGCGGCCGACCATATTTACGAAATATGTCCGGAGACTATGCGACTATGTTCAGCTGCTGAGACGGAAGGATTCTTCGGAGGCGGGGGCGGGGGGCCTGCTGTGGCTTGCGAGGGCTTTGCTATGCTTGAGGGACCAGGAGGAGTAAGGATGTGCCGCGTTGGAGGAGTAGGAGGAGGAGGAGGGATTGGGGTTCAGTGGTATGAGTCGCCATCCAGGGAACAGCAGTTGCAACAGCGGACTCTAGCGAATGTGACGGGAAAATATTCTCTCTGAAACTGTACATCCAAGAAATCAAAACTGAATCAACTTTTTATAGTTGTACAATCACTAGTAAATAAAGAAGAATAATAAGGTGAAGGTTAACTATGATGCGACTTGAATACAAATTCGTCAGTGTCGTTCCTCAAACAAATCGAATACTGATAAAAAAAAAATAAATAAATAATAATAAATAATTATAATTTTCGTTTAATCAACAATCCGGTTGACAGAACGCGACGGATATCACAGAGTACACAAATCTTTTACTCTACTAATTGAGCGCCTCTGAGTATTTTTTGCTTTAGTGAGCGCTATTTAAATGCCCCAATGAATGGATGAATGAATGAGTAGACAGCCTGCAATACATGGCGCCAATAGCAGTCTACAAAGCAAATCCGCCCAACGGACAAAAAATCGATTTGACGAGAGAAATGATGATTATTACGACGACGACGACAACGACGACGATGACGACGACGACGACGATGACGATGACGTTGACGATGACGTTGACGATGACGATGACGACGATGACGATGATGATGATGATGATGATGATGATGATGATGATGATGATGATGATGATGATGATGATGATGATGATGATGATGATGATGATGATGATGATGATGATGATGATGATGATGATGATGATGATGATGATGATGATGATGATGATGATGATGATGAGGATGATGATGATGATGATGATGATGATGATGATGATGATGATGATGATGATGATGATGATGATATGATGACGATGATCGTAATTCCGGGTGAAAAATAATAATTATTATTATTATAAACATCTTTAAAAGTTTTAAAGTTTGTGTAAGATCAGCCTATCTGAAAACGACAATTCCGATGCACACCCTTCAAACAAAGTAATCAAATCTATATAAAAGCAACGCTATTTCTGATAAATATGTTGATATGGAAGATAATGATAAACACGATGATGAGACTGGACCTGATAGTGAAGATAATAATAATAATTAATCTTCGTTTAATTAGACAAATCAGGGTGACACACCGCACCCAGTTACATGTCAATGATGACGAAATGTTTTTCTACTGATAAAGGAGAGAGACAAGTAAAGATCCGGATAATTTTTGGCAGTCAAGAGCAATGCCAAGAGCACGTGCTCTGTTGCACAATGCAGTAACAGAAGATGTGGAATAAAATAACACGGACACATTGAGAATATTCAACATTTTCGCTTCTTCGGATGAGGGTTAAAAATATTCTGAAAGAAAAACGAAGTTAAAAAGACGTAAGACTTTACCCTAACCCTATCCTTCACATTTTCAGCGTCAAAAGAAGCAAAGGTAAATTATATTGAAATTTCCTGCTGTTTATATCGATGTACTGATTCTTCATATGATCCTTATTTATTGCATTTCTAAACTATCTATAGCGCTGGTAGACCCGATCTTGGAGGTGTCTAGCGCCAGAACTCCCACGTTTGTTTGTACATGTATATGTATATTATGCATTTGTTATAGCGTCCCTTCATGTTTGTATGTGTACTTGTTATAGCGCCCCTTCAAGCCCTACTCAGAGGCGCTCCCGACTGCAGAGCGGACACTGCAGCGGAGTTTCACGCCGAAGCGCTGAGCAATTGCGAGTGAAGGACTTGCCCAAGGTCCTTACCCGGCGACGTGAGGTGGATTGAAACCTCGAACCTTCCGGCTTCAAGGCAACGACGCCACCACTACACCACCGCGCCCCTTCATGCTCCCTACTTAGATGCGCTCATCACAGTCATCCGACATTGGTATAACCAAGCAGTCGTATTATGTAATCATCGCATTTCTAAACTACCTATAGCATTGTTAAGCACGTGCCAGTCCCAAGCCTGGATAAAGGAGGAGGTGTCGTTAATGGTCTCTGTACCACATTGTGACGTTAAACCGCAACTACTACCGCTACCATTGAAACGCGTCTAAGCTCAGTAATATATATTTCAGACAATTTTTTTTCAGTTGAGAACGCGGTTCAATAGAGCTGCAATATGTTGTCGTTGAAATAATCGTAAACTATTCGTAGACACCTTTTAAAACCTGCTAACAAAAAAAATATATTTTTCACGGCGTATCAGTTTCATCGAAGTCACCTCACATTAAAGCAGCAATCCTAGCATTAAAAAGAGTAGGCATGACGATTGTTGTTGACGGTAATGCAATGGCCTTCCTTCATTCATTCGTTCGATGGATTTAAACATGGGCGGAGTTAGGATTCGGGTTTTTTTGGGGGGGCGGGGGTGTAAAAAACTTTGCCAGAACGCGCGGAACGAAATATTCTTTTTCGTTTCGCCGAAAAAGTTGATGACCTTTTTTAGTCATCAGTTCAGTTCGAAGTTTATAGGGAGGGGGGGGCTAAGCCTGAAAAAGATACCATTTACACGGTAAAAAACATGACCGAGTGACTTCTTGGGGGGGGGCTTAGCCCCCATAGCCCCTGATAAACTCCGCCATGGCTTTTAATCATGATGATGACAATAAGCAACCAAGACGATGATATCAAGATGACTATGATGATGATAAAACGTTATGATAATCGTGTTTTCAGACGAATTTTACGATAACGCACCCTATAGAAATCAAAGTATAATGAAAGGTTTAAACAGAAAAACACAGTATAAATAACAAATTTATCAATACAGCGAGTAAACTGTAGTTTGATATAGCAAGTTAGCAACTCATTGTTTTCACTATAAAATTTTGTCCCGCAAATGGATATATATTTTAGAACGTTCACGGGTTAAGTTGTAACGCCACTAGGTTTCAGTCAAACAATATTGTGTAGGATTACGAAGATCAGCAGCGTCAACCGATTTCTTTATCCAGGCTGGAGACTGACAATGCTTCTCAATATAAATAGATGCATTTACATGCACCACATAGTTGTGCGAGATATTTTACACTGCGAGGGTCATTCCTCTAGTCCAGGTGTTGGTGTAAATTATATTCTGATAATTTTCAAAAACTGATTATTTTTTATAAAATTTATAACATCTCAGGAAATTTCTGTAGCTAAAAAAATGAACGTTGATGTAATTCCAATAATTATATTAATGCAAAAGACTGCAACAAACTAATGTTATTTATATTCAAATATGGAGTGACGGAGTATAATCAGAAGCTCATAAAAGTCATATATATAGCGTAGACACAACTTGTTTAAAGGGTGTGTATCAATAACAGTCTTCCAACCCTTTCTGTCTTTTCAGTGATATCGATACTGGTAATAATGAAGATAATGAACGATTAGGATAGGAGCAATGATAATGATTTTGTTAATGATGGCAGAAAAGAGTCAATCAGTGCCAGTCCCAAGACTCGTTTAAAGAGGAGGGCAACAAAAATGATCTATTCAACCACACAGACAGTGTTGCTGATCGTGAACTATAACATGCCCAGTCACTCGCCCTAACATATGCCGGGGCTAAGAAAATAAAGTCGCAAATGTTTATTACGTTTGACAAGTCCGCTATAGGCAACCAATCAATTGCAACGTGTATTGAAGTAGGATTCGAAAAATAAGTGATCATTAAACACCATTAAAACATTTTTAAAAGACTTTATATACCGGTATAACTGAGACATCCATCTGTAATGATTTCGGCGGAAAACGTGATCCATACAGCGTCTAAAATAATAATCTAAGACACCTTTTAAAAGTTGCTGAGTAAAGTAATTTATATCTATCGCGTCATATTGATAGGGATAAACTGTTCAGACAAGGTTCCTTGTGACGGAATTTATATACCATTAACTTAACGCGGTTATCAAAGCTTTACTTAAAGAACAGACTTGATGAGTGGTATTGATGGTAATGGATGGATATAAATCGTGATGGTGACAATGATCAATGAAGAGAGAAATAAGATGATGATGACGAAACTTGTTATAATAATCGGGTTTTTCAGAGCGTTTGTTAACAACATGCCACCGGACCACGTCTTCGTCAAACTGAATTCCGTCAACGCCTTTAACACATTGAGAACGGACGTAACGCAAAGAGTAATGACAGGTATCAAACTTTTTCTTTCGGTAGCCGATTGGTTTCACGGACCTTTGTTTCTAGACATCGGATTTCAATTGTCTTAGTTTTTACTGCCAGAGTATCGACACCCATCTTTCAAACCTTCCTCCTTTATCCGGGCTTAGGACCGGCGCAGGATGCTGCTGGTTTGCAACACTCTGTGGCGGAGTTAACCACGTCTTCGTCAAACTATATTTCGCCAACGACTTTAACACATTGAGATCTAATGTCACAAGCAGTTTACGAGACAATTATACCTGACCTATACGCTTTTATCCATCAAGCGTACATGCCGCTGAATCTCTTCTCCAGTTCGGAACGTTCGAAATTCTGTCACAAATGGGACCGCAGCAGAGGGACCCTCTTGGCCTCTGCTCTTCTGCTTGCCTCTCCAGCCCGTCCTTGGCTCGCTGATCTCTACCTTTAGAGTGGGGTACCTGGACTACCTCTAGTTGTGGGGTAGACCAGAGGATATATGTCATGATCTTGCTATCGTTGCTAACCTGGAATCTTCCTCAGTATCCGATTGAATCGAAAGAAATGTGAAATCTTGACGAAGAATGAATTATCTGATGAAAGCTTCGATAATTTCAAGCAGATAAATCGAGAGTCGTTGATATTTATAGTGGTGCCGTTCTTCAAAGGTGAGGCATTAGATGACGCACTTCAAGACCAAAGAGATAGCCTGGACCAGGCTGTGAAGGATTTGCTGAGACTGCCTGTACAAGGGGCTTTGATGTTGCTGCGGTCATGCTTAACTGGACTCCTTTTCCCATTACTCCGTTAAATGTACATTAACTATATTTCATTTTACTGTATCATGTCGGTAAACCTAAATGCGGTTCGCAATTGGTGAATTAAAGGATATTCTTATTATTATCTTAATAGTCACTGTGCCAGTTATCCGTAACAGTAACATAGACAGTAGCTGTAATATTTGAAATTCTGCACCTTCAGATTTTACAGGACCAAGGCTTTCAAAGGCAAAGGGAATAACCATGTTTCGTGAATGAAGCAATGATATTTTTGGCAGACCAAGGTTGTAGGGCATAAGTATATTAGCAGGCACACAACCGGAAATTAAGTTATGAAGAATGACAATGTAAGACACCCTCCAAATCAGTTAAGCAAACCCTATATAAGACATCAGTTATGAACGACAAAACAATTGGCAAAAAATCGTAAATCTTTATATAACATTTGTTTCTACCGTTTGAAAGGTGTTTGTAGCGCACAGAAAATAAATTGGGACTTTAATAACAATATATAGACGATTTCTATCACTGTTAATATCACTATCACTTTCACGGTTAATAATACAATTTATATTAATATTACCAATAAAAAGCTGTTGTAGCAAATAGCAAAATGAAAAAAAACTTTTCATTGTGTCAAATTTTCGTATTTAAAGATCCACAATCTATTGTCGAGGCATTAATAAAAATAGCTGAGAAATTATTGTGAGCGAAATAAAATGATGATCGCATCGTTAATCTACAAGATTTTCGCTCATTTCCTCTACTGGTAATACGGATGGAAGTACAGTAGTAGAACAAAAATACACTGGTATGGGTTGAAATGCGCTCTTTTTATCAAAAAGTTTAAAGTCGTCAAATGACGTCACAGTGTAGTTAAAAAGTACAGAATTCATCCGATATTCAACAGTTAAATGTATCAAAACAGTTCATCACATTGCCATTAATATTAAAAGCAAATTATTATCAGTCTATGATATGATTGGAACTTTGGATAAATAATATAATAATAATAATAATAATAATAATAATAATAATAATAATAATAATAATAATAATAATAATAATAATAATAATAATAATAATAATAATAATAATAATAATAATAATAATATTTTTCTTTAATTAAACGCCTGCAAGACGCACTGCGCTTTACATTTACAGGTTATGCAGTAATCTTAATTAAACTTAACTACCAACTGAACAGACAGCTTTGTAATTACACGGCGCCAATGGCAGCCTACAAAGCAAATCCGCCCAACGGGGGCTCGAACTCACTACCTCTCGCACTCTTGGCCAGCGTGTTAACCACTACTCTACCGGGCCCCCTCTTTAAGCATTTATAAAACGACCATGCAAATTTAAATCTAAAAGTAAAACTATATACCACAAAGAATCATATTAATGTATATTATTAAGTTGAAAACAATCTTCTAGATCAATTGACAGATTTACAACCTACAAAACCATTGCATCAACAAATAAGATCATCCAGCCTAAATACTCCACATTGTAAGGTCATTTTGTAAAATTCTAATTTTAATGACTTACACTGACTTACTACTTAAGGCATTGGAAATTTTTTCTAAAGCAATCGTTGTGTATAGGTAAATTGGTATGCTCTCCTTAATTTTTAGCAAGGTCGTCGTGCGAAATTTATTCTGTTTCATGATAACCATTAAAAGTGTGTTAAAGCTTCCTACGTTGGAAATAAATGTGAAGATACAATACAATACAATACAATGCAATACAATACAATACAATACAATACAATACAATTGCTAACTCATCGCTTGGAAGCGAACAGAACATCGCGATACTATATAATAATGTAGTATATTTCGGAATACACACAACACATCGCCTTTCGCTTAATACTTCAAAGACTCAATTTATCTGGTTAGGCACTCCTCAGCAGCTCCATAAGCTTGATCTTATTCTTCTCTCTGAAAAATTCCCATTGTTTTCATTCTCTTCAAGTGTGCGTGATCTTGGTGTAGTACTTGATAGCTCTCTTACCTTTACCGAGCATATTTCCAATCTGACACGCTCGTCATATTTTCATTTAACCCTTATAGGGTCACCGGGGGGTAAAAAAATACCCCCAACTCGGTTTTTCACGGAAATTTTAATCCCTGAAAATAGTTGAAGAAATCGCTTCTATGACTTTTCCTAAATATGTTTTATGCACAGAATGCATCCAGTTTCATTAGTTATTCATGCACCCAAATCAGCTAAAAAGTACGCGAATGTACCACGTCCTAGCTATTTTACTCATGAATTTTTAAACATAGCATTATGCATGCTGTACACATGAGTGTCTTGCTGTTAAAATGTCTCTTTATCAGTACCTGGACATTAGGCCTGTAATAGAAATCGTTTTGGTGTCATAAAATTAGGATAAATAAATGAAATTGTCTGCAGCAATCTGGCGCCATTTTTTCCCAATTGTGGTTTCCTTGCAGTGCAATATAAGTGAAATTGGTTCCATCGCATTCCTTGACCTCGAAAATGCTGATTTAGACCCTGAGATCATATTTACATTGCACATATGACTTCACTAATAGCCATTTTAATATTCTGGCCGCCATTTTGTCCGCCATTTTGATTTTCGTGCAGTGCCACATATGTGACATTGGTTCCATTGCATTCCTTGACCTCGATAATGTTGATTTAGCCTCTGAAATCATGCTTCCATTGCATACATGACTTCACTTATAGCCATTTAAGATTCTGGCCGCCATTTTGTCCGCCATTTTGGTTTCTCTGCAGTGCTGCATATGTTACTTTGGTTCCAGTGCATTCCTCGAACCTTCTATAAATAACTTCTTTTAGTTTTATACTTAAAAATCGGAGTTTATCATGAGAATCATGCGAATCAGAGTGGGGGTATTTTTTTACCCCCCGGTGACCAAATTCGGTTGGGAAAAATCGTGACCCTATGAGGGTTAAGACGTCTCAGAGTCATTCGTCGCTCTGTCTCCTCCTCCATCTTCACTACCCTAGTTCATGCGTTTATATGTTCTCGAATCGACTATTGCAATTCTCTTCTCATTGGTCTTCCTAAAGTTCGTCTTTCACCGATTCAGTCAGTTCTCAACTCAGCTGCTAGATTGATTGCCCGCCTTCCCAAGTACTCTCACATCTCTACCTTTATGTTTGATGAACTTCATTGGCTTCCTCTATGTGCTCGCGCACAGTTCAAGATCCTCACTCTGATCCTAAAGTCTCAACGGGGTCTTGCCCCAAAATATCTGACTAATGTTTTACTTCGTCCTCACTCAGCTTCCTCCCATCGTCCGCTTCGCTCATCCAACAGACTTGACCTATTGGTTCCTCGGTCTAGAGCTACTATGGCTCAGTCTCGATCTTTTGTCTCAATTGGTCCTTCTCTCTGGAATGCTCTTTCTCCTTCTGTTCGCTCTACACTTCTGTCTGTCAGTCTCTCCTCTGCTCTGTCTCTTCTCAAAACCTGCTTCTTCTCGCGGGGCCTTGCGCACTGGGAGCGCCTCTGAACGGTTCACCCTACTAGAGGCGCTTTATAAATGTTTAAATACAATACAATACAACAGAAAAAACTGATTGTATTGCACACCCTTAGAACAATTTGAATAAATGCTATATACTTGATTGTCATCACTCGATTGTAATTAACTTCATTAACTGGCCCATCGATATGTAAGATTAGTTTAAAGCGTTTTAAAGGCGTTCGCGAACCGAAAATTGCTAAAAATTGCAATTATTGCTGTATCCGTTGTAGTTATTTTTACGACAAAACTCACAATCAATATCACTGTCTTTATAACCATAATAGCATGTTTGGGCCGGGAGCCTTTCTGAATAACCTTATTTCCAATATATGTAGGCCTATTCTGCGCTCATGATATCAAAGATCATTAGCAACGCCCTACTCTTTTGTCCAGGCTTGTGTACAACCAACGACGCGGTGCAATAGGTGTATAATAGCTATACTGGAGAATTGGAGGATCCATGGTTTAACGACATCTGACAAGACAATTAAAAGAGGTATGTGTACAACTTTATACGAACTCGCATCTATTTATGGATGGATGGATCCGATTTGACCAGGGTCTATGACAACAGAGGCCGTTACCCTGGACAGAAATTTGCTCGGCATATTACAGCACTTGAGAGCAAGGTACTGAACCAGTTTTTAAGCTAATACTTTAAATTTAATATCAAGAGTAGCATATGAAAAAAATGCGTCAGTTCTTCGCTGATACAAGAACGACCCAATATCTATATCTATAAGAAAGGATGTACGCATATATGTCAGTTATGCACGCTCACACTTTTGCAACTATACTGACCTGAAACATTGCATTTAGATAAACGTTCACAAAAACCATCCAAGTACGCTATTTTCAGCTTTTTATTCACTTTAGATTTCGAAATATTAGACATTTAAATTTTCGCCGTGTAATTTGCGCGATCGCTGTAAATGCTGCAAATGCGACGCCATTATTTGAATCGTCGTGCAATAACAAATGACGTCATTTTTCGCCAAAACTTACGCAGCGCAACCGCCCTGGGAAAGATAAATGGCTTAGGCCAAGGAGTATAATATACACTATAAGAGGAGCCTCCATGCAACATGAGTTTAACCAGCAGAATTGGGGAAGACCTTCCAAGCAGAGGGGCATAAATATATAACCAGTTATAAACCCCAAATGGGCGGCGAAGCCGCCCCAAAGGGAATGGGCGCCGCCCCACAGGGGCGGGTGGAGCTGGGTTTGGGGACGAAAAATCGAAATTTCCCGTGCAACGCC
>CATKHU010000190.1:5000-57500 GCA_949752735.1 Lumbricus terrestris
CATCCATATATCCATCCATCCATCCGTCCATTCATCCATCCGTCCATTCGTCCATACATCCATATATCCATCCATCCATCCGTCCGCCCATCCATTCATCCCTCCATCCATCCATCCGTCCATCCATCCATTCATCCCTCCCTACATCCATCCATCCGTCCATCCATCCATCCATCCGTTCATCCCTCCATCCATCCATCCGTCCATCCATCCATTCATCCATCCATCCATCCATCCATCCATCCATCTATCCATCCATCCATCCATGCATCCGTCCAACCATCCATCCATCTATCCAACCATCCATCCATCCGTCCATTCATTCATCCATCCATCCATCCGTCCATCCATTAGTCCATCTTTGGACTGACAAGGAAAACCTTGGAAATAAATTGGAAGAAGCGGAAAAGGAATCAGATTTTCGCGGGAAACGAAAGTTCCGGTTGTCATGACGACGACCGAAAGGACATTTATCATGTTGGGAACTTCGATGGTCCATTGCTCTGCAATGATATATAACCAGCTTATTCTGACAGTTTCACATTTTATAAAACACAAATGCACCCACGCATACATACATACATATATATATATATATGCGTGATCATTAATATATATATATATATCTATATATATGCGTGATCATTAATATATATATATAACATATACACATAAGCGTTAGATCGTATAAATATCTTGTGCGAAATCATGCAGACCACTTCGTCTTCTACATGTATATGAGGTGTGATAATGATGATGATTATTATTGCTGCAGGATCGACGCTGAGTGATTTCTTAAGTGCAATGCTTCAACAGCCGACTCACAGTCACAGCCATTTTGAGACGGACATGCAGAAAGACAACAGGCAGACAGACAGACAGACATGTGCATGTAGATAGAAAATTGGAATATACCGGCAGAGGGAGTCAGCATGCACACATGCAAAGCGATTAGAAAATAAAGACGACGGTTATGCTAAGATGGGCTGTAATGCTGCGGTGAAAAAATGAATCTGGGTCTTCTTGGAGGGGCTTAGCCCCCCCCCCCCCCTAGCCCCTGGTAGACTCCGCCCATGAAAGTAATCATATACCAAGTATAAAAATTAGCTTTTCGGTGGGGGTGGGGGAATTGTAAAAGGAAAACTAAAAATATGTCTTCAGAAAATAAATGACTGGTCTTAAGAAGCCATTTACTCAGCCACATCCCCCACGCAGAAAATTTAATTCTTCTCCAAAGTAGAGGGACTTGATTAAACACTGGCAGGCATCGTGGAGGAATGTACGGAGTTAGCATAGTGATTGGATATGAGGGGGTTGGTGTAGAGGTTTTTGTCGGTCAAGCAGGCCAATTTAAATTTTGTTCTGATGCGACTGGAAGCCAATGCAGTTGATGGGATGGAGAACAGTCATCTTTGTTGGACAGTCAGCACTATCCATGAGATGATAAGGATTTTTGACACGTTTATTAAGCCTGGTGAGTGCAGGGTCTGTATGCGAGATTACAAAGATAGAAACAAGATTGGCGAGGATTTGTTAATGTACGGTCGCAATGTTAGGATAATGTAGGGCCACCTCAAGTATCCTGCCAATGTCTGATGGTGCCGCTTAATGACTATCTAATTATATTATATTGTACAATATTATTATAGTTCTATTGAATAAAGAGATCTACTGTACAGCGAGAGACACTAAGTCTTGTACAGTCTGCAGGAAAGAAGACGTGAAAGAGACTATTAAAGGCATATGTACAGACATAATCATATACATTAAGCTTATACAGACATAAAACTTTAAACTGTTCTTTTTGGGCGCTCTGGAGTCGGGAGCGCCTCTGAGTAGTTTTTTCCTGAACGAGCGCTATATAAATGTCCGAATGAATGAATGAATGAATGAATGAATACATTAAGCGAGAAAGCTATAACACAGAAACGGACACAGAGTGGGTCAAAGGCATAAAATACAACAATACACTCGGAGGTGATGAGAAAAAGAAACAATACACTGATCTCACTTTGCCTTCGTAGGCTACTTTCGTGGTCGGGTAGAGAATGCGTTGATCAAAGAAATGAGTTGGATGTGAAACGCAAGATAACAGATCGGCAGTGAAGGGAGGTGGAAGAAAGAACGCCACGTGGTGCCACCTATCCGTCCCTTAAGAAAACACGACGTGTATAATGACGTGCATAATGACGTGTATAATGACGTGCATAATGACGTGCATAATGACGTGCATAATGACGTGTATAATGACGTGTATAATGACGTGTATTATGATGGCGTGCATGCTCTCGAGTCACGACTCCTTTCAAGGAAAGACGGATTAGTTCGTCGTTTCCATAGAAACCGCTAATTACTGGAGGTTGGTGACAGACGCAAGTCTCGGGAGGTGATCAATTAGAAAGCTCCGAATGTTGGGGGCGGGTTTAGTTCGTCCACTGGACCCCAAGCCATGGTGTCCGGTCGCCGTTCGGACGACCAGGTACACGTGCAGTAGTCGTTGTTGTTGTTGTTGACGACAACGACGATGACGATGACGATGATGATGATGATGATGATGATGATGATGATGATGATGGTGGTGGTGGTGGTGGTGGTGGTGGTGGTGGTGGTGTGGTGGTGGTGGTGGTGGTGGTGGTGGTGGGGCAGGGCTGTTTTTAAGGAATTTTTAGAACTGCACATCCTCTTCTCTCCTTTCTCATCCTCCATGGTAAATTACTCCCAATCTGAGGAAAAGGACCTATTTTTAATAGTTTTAACTGCACGAGACGTGACGGAAGTGCTTCTACAACTGCACGAATCCATTTATAACTGCACATTTAGTGTAGAGCTGCACGTTAAAAAAGTCATGGGTGGTGGTAGTGGTGGTATTATCGGTGATGACAGCTGAAGATAAAATATCGCATGATCATGATGAGTTACAACTAGAAGATCTCGTATGCGGGTTAAAATTATTCGTCACGGACTCTCGGTCGTGAAAACAGAATTTTTTTCGTTTTTCTGGAAGCGGCTTATTTGGCGCCGAAACAAAAACAGCGCAGGACAAAAGCGCGCAAGCAAAAGCGCACAGACAAATGCGCGTAGACAATAACGCGCATGGCACGCAACAGAAAACAACCTCGACAAAAGGGCACAGATAAAAGGACGCTAGCCATCGCGCGCAATTACCCGGACGAGTATTTACATTCTACATGTAAATGTTGACTAATAATGATTAATAACGTACCGCCTACCGCCTAAGGCGAAATAATAAGGTATGTTTTTACGATATAAGGCCAAGAAGAGGACCATGTAAATTAAACGCAAATATTGTCGAATTATCATATATAAATATAGAGCTTCCGACGTCTGCAGGCGTTGGTTCCAACATTATGGAACCATTACGTTGGATGAGTTCTTGCGCGGAGTGGGTCACAACGTCAGAATATAAACTGGTCTTAGCTTCACTCGCTTAGTTTATCAACTTTATGAAATAGAAGGACAATTTATAGCCTATTTTAATTATATTTTAGTTTATTTCTATAGTCTAGTCTAGTATGTGATTTGTGTTCCTGTGCCTGCCTACAGTTTAGTTTATAGGACTGTTGGAAATCAGGGTCATGGAGTTTAATTTTTTATTTGAGTGACCGTCCCCGTGTCTGCTTGGGTACCTGTGTCTACCGCTGGCCTGTGTCTACCGCTAGCCTACGGGGGCGTGGCCTAATGTCTACCGCTGGCCTGTGTCTACCGCTGGCCTGGGTCTACCGCTGGCCTGTGTCTACCGGTGGCCTGCATGGGCGTGGCCTCGTGACACACAAATACGAGTGCGCGCGCAGGCACTACAGTCGTCATCGAACAGAGCAGTCACGTCAAGGAACACAGAGTCAGCGAGAAGCAGTCATCGAAGTGCAGTCATCGAATCGCCGAGAAACAGTGGAAAGACGCGTCGGTCGGCTGTTGCGGGATCGAATCGCAGTGCAGTCAGCGGGCGATCGTCCGAAGGAAAACGCTTTGGAGAGCGCGACGACGATTTGACGACGCTGCCGAAATTCAGCGCCTGTCGACGAAAGGTTTGGAGACCTTTGCTGTGCAACGACGACGCCTGGGTTCGAAGCCCGACCCGTGACGGAAGGTCTGGTGATCTCCGCTGTGCAACGCCGACGATTTGGATTCGACACCGGTGCTGCTGACGTATTCGATTGGGAGTCCGACGCTGACGACGACGAAAGGTTTGGAGGCCTTTGCTGTGCAACGCTGTCGACTGGGGTTCAATTCCTGACCCGCGGTCGTGCTCTTCTGGAATCCGACGCCTACAGGCGACGGAAGGACTGGTGATCGTCGCTGTGCCACGACGAACAGGATTCAACGCCGGACCTGTCAACGCTTCCGACCGGGTGAGCGCAGTGGTTCAGTTCCTGACTTCGACTACGCCGACTCGGGTTCGAAACCCGACCCGCTTCACAGACTTTCTGCGTGCGCTGGCGAGGCAGCGGTGATCTACACGATCGACGACTCGGCGTTCTGCATTGACAATTGCTGTGAACAGTGGTGCAGTGGTTTCGGGACAGTGGCGCTACATGAATAGCTCCGAACATTGCTCCGAACTTGCTCCGAACTTGCTCCGAACTTGCTCCGAACACTGGCGCTATAGAAGTTGGCTGAGGACTGCTTTGCGAAGTTCTTCTTTGATTGTCGAATAAATGTGTTTCAAGCCTGACTGACTATAGTCGTCAATCTTCAGTTGACGCCGGACTACACTGACGGACATCGCCTTGAGGACTAGGGTTTGGGGTTCGGTTCCTGGTGGTATTTGCTCAGCCCTGGTCGTCCGCTACAGGACTAATGAACTTTCGGAACATTCACAACAATTTCTAGTTTAAATACAGTTCTATAATTCTTGTGTTTTGTTGTGCCTAAATTTTTACAAACCTAGTCAATTTTGAGTAAGATTAAATAGCCTATTCCTTATAATAATAATATTTTGTCTATTTTGCTGTTGTTGCGCGCTAATGTCTGCCCGCATTTGTCAGCGCGCATTTGTCTCGCGCGCTTTTGTCACTGTGCGCATTTCTCTGCGCGCTTTTGTCTGCTCGCTTTTGACGGGCCACTTTTATTTTTTTATTCGTGCGCATTCACATAGGGCAGAGAAGTATAGTTTGTGCTTTTGCATTTATCATGAAAATAATACAGTCGGCGCTAGTACGGAAGGAACAAGGAACGCTTGCACGCGACATCCTCCCCCACTGAGAGGTGACAACATGTCGTTGAAGCATTTTGCAAGCTTCGAGGAAAAATCCTTCCTCGAAGAGTAACGTAGGAGCTAGAAAAATGTCCAGATACATGCATGCACACTCTGCTGTGTGTGTACAGACGCGTGCACGTAAAAAATTATTATACGCACGCAGCAGCATTGCATACATACAGCGGAGAGTGAGTGAACGACAGACAGATGGACAAACAGTCAGGTAGATATAGATGGACATGCAAACGGACAGTCAGATAGACAGATGGGCATGCAAACATACAGGCAGAGGTTGCGAGCAAGAAGGACAGTCGTAGACACTCTCTGTAATAGCATGCAGTGACCCGTTGCCACAAATGGCAGATGAATCGCCAGTGACAGATTGCCAAGCGCTAATGTTGCAAGCAGGACAAACACATTACAAAACTGAGGAGCTGATAGATGGAGACCAAAACCAAGACCACAGGTTCAACAACAATGGCAATGAGACAATGAGAACACGAACAAAGCCTCACGACAAAGACTGAGTATCCAAAACCATCTTAGGCCTACATAGCCTACGTTTGTATGTACAATGTAGGCCTAAGATGGTTTTGGATACTCAGTAGACGTTGCGGAATTCACGACTTTGTGCTATTCTGTGCAAGGTGACGATTTTAAGACTGTACATGTAACTGTAGAATGATGTTGTTTTCATGCCGCTGTCCTATTTTACGGTCTACTTGCTTAGCGAATCATTTAGGAAAACGCATAACCTACATGTGATAGGCTAATTCTTCACTTCCTTTCTCTCTGCTATATGCAGCCGAAATAAGCTCATGGGCGGAGACTTAGAGGGGGACAGGGGATGGTCCCCCTCAATGGGTGTGGTGGGGGGGCGGCCTATGCTCCCACCCTCTCCCCCAATCGTTAAGTAGTAGGATATGCACACTTCACGAACACACTGGTGAGGTTATAACGTTAGAAAAAAGAGATCTTCGAACAAATGACGTAATGACTACAAAAAGGTCATCAGCTATTTCGGCCGAGAAAATGTTTGCCCGCAAAAGATGGAAAATTTCGTTGCCGACTCAGCCATTCGTCCGCCCAAAATCTCGCGTCCTTCGGCCACTCGTTCGTCCCCCGCAAGTCTCCGCCCAGGTATCCGCCCTTGAATAAGCTGCTTTCTTTTTGTACCCGGTAGTTGAAGCAGATAATTAAGTGGATTTAAGGATGATGATGATGGCGGAGATGAAGAGATGGGCGAAGAGTTGAAGGGTTGGGGATACGGAAAAGATGAAGGATTAGCTGGATGGAATGGAAAGAGACGGACAGTGAAGAGGAGACAGCGGGACAGAAGATTCAACATCGTCTGGACCAATTTGTCTCCATCTTTTTTCCATTGATTTTTCTATAGGGTCTATAGTTCTACGCAAGCAGCTATCCATGGAAGCAGCTTGCGTTATACAGCGACTAATTTACTCCTTTGTACGTTCAACGGCATGTTGTAACTTGTATGATATTATATATATACATATATATATATATACGCTCTTTCTCTGAATGCTTCGGCATTCATATATATATGTATATATATATATATATATATATATATATATATATATATATATATATAACATATCTGAGTATATTTCAAATACAGAAGAAACGCTTTCTGTGCCTACTAATTGCGATATTCGAAGATTCATGAGATGTAGAATGGCGCGTGAGAGATTTGATCACGTGGAGAAGAGGAGAATGCCCGTAGTTAAGAAGACACACAAGAGAGAAAGACCTGTGGGTATAAACGAACGGACGCTGAGAAGAGACTACATGTATATAATTATTATCCTCATGCAGGACACTGCCGCCCAACTATACCGCGGAAAAGGCAGACTCGTATACCTGAGGCAGAATTTTATTGTTGTGTGTGTCTCTCTCTCTGTCTCTCTCTATGTCTGTCTGTCTGTCTGTTTGTCTGTCTGTCTGTCTGTCTGTCTGTCCCTCTCTCTCGATAAATTTCAGGCCCAAGCCATGGGCCCAAATCACTAGACCACGTTGCAATGCAAAATCATAGGGCCAAATCATATATTATGCTCGCAACATGAGACCAAAATTTAATCATGTAGGCCTAAGGCATACCAACAGACTCATAATGGAAGGCCAGATAATAAGAACAACATGATTATTAAGGACTCGCATCATAAGGCCAAATCAAAGGGCAAAAACCGTAGGCCTATAAGCTCACTAAGTCTTCATAAGGTCACAATAATTATTCTCTCTCTGTGAACTTAAAGCTGCTTGTACGCGATTGCTAACCACATCAGAGTAATTGATCGGATCCTATCTAAATACCTTCACATAAATCGAGGCAATTGCTTGGCAATTTGGAAGCCATCGTAGTTCGAAGCCTCATGTTCAGATTGCGATCTGCGGCAATTTCTGTCGACAGACAATTGTATGCGATCGAATATCACGCGTGCATGTAAGGGCTTCGGGCTTTTCAGAAAGAGACAGGCAGAGGGCTAGGAGACAAACAGACAGACAGACATACAGACATACAGACATACAGACATACAGGCATACAGGCATACAGGCATACAGACAGACAGACAGACAGACGAGCTGACAAACACAAGCAGAGAGGCATAACATATATGGAGACAGAGAGACAAACAGATGAACAGACAGGCAAACATTCAGACAGACAGTTAGACAGACAGACCTAATATTCATTGAGACAAAGTGTTAATAATATTCCAGTTGTACCGTACAGCAATAGAATGCTTTTAAGAAAACCCGACATACGCAGTTCTACTTAATATTACAATAATAATAGCTGTGGTACCAGTACCCGGCGCTGTCCGGAAAATTTCTGTTTTTCAACCCCCACCGCCGCGCCTCATCGCGCCCCACTCTGCCCTCCCTCATCCCGGCACCAACTCCGGCCCCCCCCCCACCCCACGCATTTACTCCCACAATAACAATATATAAGAATTGTTGCTTGCATCTGTGGTCACTGGCCAATTAGTCTACTATTTTCTTGTCGCCTCATCGCGCCCCCACTCTACCCTCACTCATCCCGGCACCAACCTCGGCGCACCCCACCCCACCCCACGCATTTACTCTGCAATAACAATATATAAGAATTGTTGCTTGCATCTGTGGCCAATTACTATTTTTGTCGTTTCTGTTGCACGCAAGCGGTCCAGTTGTCGCATTAAGAAAACACTGTCTGACAGCAGCTGCATCGGTATTTATGTTTTGCTGCGTGTATGCAGAAAGAAGGAGGAGGAAAGAAGAATAGAGGCATTCGAGATGAAGTGTCTGAGATTAATCATGAACATATCTTGGACGGAAATGCGGAGGAATGAGTGGGTGCTGGAGGAGGCAGGAGTGGAGAGGAGTCTTCTGAGGACGGTAAAGGAAAGAAAACTTAGTTATTTTGGACACATCATGAGAAGAGAGGGAATATGCTTGGAGAAAGACATCATGCAGGGCACAATGCCGGGAAATCGGAAAAGAGGAAGACCGAGAACAAACTGGTTGGGGAACATAAGGGACTGGACGGGATTGGAAATGGATGAAATGATAAGACTTGCGGAAGACAGAAGACGCTGGAGGAATATTGTTCATGATGCGGCCGAACCTCGGAGCGAGGATGGCTGAGAACAGAACAGAACATGCTTATGTGCACGCACACGTGTGTACATTATGCCAGTGGCGGATCCAGAACGTTACGAAGGGGGGGCGGGGGCCAAAATTTTCGGTCTTGTTGGTGGAACAGAGGAAACATTTTGTGTGATTTTCGCCGCCAAAAAAGTTGATGACTTTTTAGCCAATTTTCCGGGGAAAAGATACCAATTCATCCGCCAAAAAGTTGATGACCTTTTTTAGTCATCGACCAATTTTCCGGGAAAAAGATACCATTTCAACCACCGAAAAACTGATGACTTTTTAAAAGTCATCGACCAATTTTCCGGGAAAAGAAGATACCAATTTCAACCACTAAATTGAACGGCGGGGGCCACGTCCCATACGATTTTTTAATGGGGAGGCCTGATGTCCTGTTTTTCTCTCCCGCTACATTTATTTAATGGCTTGTTGAAACCAAATGGGGGGCCACGTCCCATGCAATTTTTAAATGGGGGCCATGGCCGGATTGGCCCCCCTGGATCCGCCCCTGCATTATGCAGGTATGTGTACAACCTACGTAATATGCATTTATGCTCACCGAAATACACTGTATGTGTATACGCCTAACTTTGGATGCAGGCTTGAAATGTACGCATTTATGTACAGGGTGGGCAAAAAAGATCCCTTACTTTTTTGCCGATATCTTGACCAAAAGTAGGAATTTCGAAATGAAATTTTACAAACCGATAGACAATTCATATTTACACATCATGGCCAGATTTCGTCAAAAATTTTCAAACAAAACAAAAGTCATATCACTTTTAGTGAGGTTACCCACCGTTCTTTTGACGATTCAAAAACGTAACGCAATGGTCATGGTTACAGTTTTTAACAAGAGCTTCAAATGCAAGGCAGAAAGTTTAAAGCATGTTTATTATATACCGTAGGTTTCTAAGCGTTGATTTCTTAGTTTCACTTAGTCCATCATCAGCAGGCTATCATTAACTCTCTAAAGTACCGAAATTTGCTAAAAACCCGAAAGTATATACATGGTTGAAAAATAGTTGTCAAGTGCCCCCTCTTGCCTCTGTGTATGGGCGCCTATACATGCATCCCATTCGCCAAATCAATCAATAGCTTTCTCAGGATAATATACAACACATTAGAGCGCCTCTCATTGGTGTGCACAGTGACATATATATATATATATAATTATATATATATATAGCGAGGGGAGTAGGAGATTGGCCGGGAGCGGGGCGAATACTAAATTTCCCGGCAACGCCGGGTACCCCAGCTATATAGTACATCCATGAGTATATATTATATTCATCTATTATTTATCAATCTTTCTTTCTGTCTATTTAGTTGTTTAAATTACCTATTACCTATTACGTGCGCGTAGTCCGAGAATCTGAATTTGAAGCAAGAACGAAGACAATCATTTGAGATGATCTCATAATTTAACATTAAGACGATTTATCTAAAACTAATTGCCATGCCATCTTTATGAAGATATCAACCAATATTCGCAAAAATCTACTGAGTGGCCTAAGCAGCTCTTTCATTAATCACGATTGAAGAATAGACATCAAAAATAACAATGACTTTCACTTAACTCTAACAGCTATTCTGAACGTTGATTGATAGGCTACTCGGCAGTTGATTGACAGTTGATTGGTTCGTGGGTTGTCGGTACCAACTGATTGACATTGACCCACGACAGAAGCTGTCAGTGACGGATCAATAAAGGGTTACATTCGATTTAATGTGATGTGCACTCATAGAGACGCTGACACTCAGTTGACAGTTTGGAGAGATTGATAGAACGCTCATGAGCGGGTAGAATGTTAGCAACCCATGTGACCGGCTTACAGAGTTGGCCACATTGTCAGTTACATTTGACTGACGAATATATTATCGTCAGTCGCATTTATCGACACAATATAATATCGTCACTTGACCGACAGTCTAGATCGTCAGTTGTAATTCGTAATCGTAGTCGTATACTCCGAATTTCTTAAGCGCCGCTTGAAACCAAACTGCAGGGCACCAGTTTATTCACGAGCGCTGACTGAGAATAATTATGATATTGACAGTTGTAACTGACTGACAGCATAAACTGAAGTCACGTTTGACAGATTTATAGACTGACAGGACAGTCAAATATCAATGTGTCAGTCAGTTACTGCCAGTGATGGACACTGTGATATCGTATTTGTAATGTCAGTCAGATATTGTCAGTGATGGGTACTGTCAGTTGTATCTACCAGAGAGCATACTGTCAGTTGCATTTAACTGACACACATTTCATCGTCAGTTGTAATAGTCATGGTTGGCAGTTCGTTCGACCGTTTCCGACGGACTGGATGACGGCCGGGCCACATAGGTCGTCGTACGAGTCCTTCCCTCTCCACCCGGAGCCATCACCTCCTCCTGGAACGGAACGTTGTGCTGCACCGGATGGAAGAGTTGCAGTTGCTGCTGCAGCGGCAAGTGATGCGTTCCAGCATCCAGGAAGCGTCGGGTGTAGGCAAGAAAGACGCGACGTCCTTTCCGTGCCGCAGGGGCTCCCCTATGTCCACCCTCCGTTCCACCACCAACACCACCACCCTTGTGGAACACGGGCTGGGAGACCCTTCCCTGGTTCCACTCGGACCCCGTCGAGTGGTCAGGGGTCAGACGGGGCCGTTTCCTGCGCTTCGCTACGATGGCGGCGATGCTTCGTCGCACCTGCCAACAGGTGTTGCGCAGGGCGCGGGTGCTGAAGACCATGTAGAGGATGGGGTTGAGCGCACTGTGCGCCAGCGCCATGATCTCGCTGACGGACAGTGCGTGGACAATCTGGATCCTGTAGTCCGTGAAGATCCGGATGAGGCTGACGACGAAGTAGGGCGTCCAGCAGACGACGAATCCGACGATCACCGACAGGGTCATCTTGACGACCGTTCGCTTCGACGACATGCTCGCCTTGGCCGGGAGCATCAGACGGTGGCTCGCCCTGCAGGTCACCAACTGACCGCCGACCCCGCCCCCACCGCCTCCGCCGAGGGGGCCCTTCAGCTGGCAGGAGTTGCGGCCACCGATGAACGACGGATCTGCCTTGCGTGACGTCACGAAGTGGATCTTCGGGGCATCGATGGACCGACCACCTGTTCGAACCCAGACGATTCGGATGATGCTGAAGTAGCAGAAGGACATGATGGCCGTCGGGATGACGAGAATGTACGTCGTCATGAACGAGAAGTAGACCTTGCGCTGCCACTCGGCCGTGTAGCCGACGCTCTTGCACGTGAGCATCACCTGACCGTCCGACGGGCGCTGCTCCTCCGCCTGGACGAAGATGAAGAGCTGAGGAGTGGCGAAGATCATCGCCAGCGACCAGGACAGGGCCATCTTGCGGCAGATGTGAGGCGGACCTCGGAGGGACTGCAAGGGCTTCACGAGCACCTAGAACAGACAAACCCCACTGCAGTGACTGCAACCGTCTATGCTACGATTAGACATTCATACACATACTCACACTGTCACACATACACATAATCTCACGTATGTATACACGTATGTATGCATACGTACACATACGTAAGCATACTTCCATAATGCATTAATTTTACGTAATTTAAGCAATCAGAAAGACAGCATAATTATTTTATGTGGGATTTCATTAGATTCTATAAATAGACGAAGCACATAAAAATTATACGAATGATAGACTGCAAAAACTAGGCCGTAACAATAACTATTGTGTTTACAACATTGGTCCAATATTAATCGACTTGTTTTGCCAACGGAATTCTTTCTTATCCACACGGGTGAATCGAATGCCCATACCCCGAAATTGTTAATCTATTCTAATAATGGGAAATTATCAACGTTCAGTTGTTGATGATGATTTATCATAACATCATTAGTCATTGTTAGAATCACTATACAAACATCTGATTATTATCAATAATCATCGCTAACATAATAATCCAACATTTATTCATCGGAGCAATTCATTCTTTCGTTCGTTCAATAATCAGTTCATCGATCAATTCATCAATTCATTAATCAATTCATTCATTCAATCATTCATCTATTTATCCATCTATTGGTCCATCCATTCATTATTCATTCATTCATCCATTCATTCATTAATTCATCCATTCATCCATTCGTCTATTCATTCGTTCGTTCATTCAGCTATTCATCATTCATTCGTTCATTCATTCGTTCATTAATTCTTTCATTCATCCATTAATCCATTCATCCATTCATTCGCTCATACATTCATAAATTCATCCATCCATTCATTTATCCGTTCATTCATTCGTTCATTCATTCATAAATTCATCCATCCATTCATTTATCCGTTCATTCATTCGTTCATTCATTCATAAATTCATCCATCCATTCATTTATCCGTTCATTCATTCGTTCATTCATTCATAAATTCATCTATCTACTCATTTACCCGTTCATTCATTCGTTCATTCGATCACTCACTCACTTATTAATTCATTCGTTCATTCATTATACATGTATTATACATGTATACAACATATACATCGTATACATGTACTATGTAGGTCTATAATAATTAAATATACCTGATATCTGTCGATGCTCATTGCCGTCAGCAGGAAGGTCGTCGACGCGAGGGTGACGATCTGACCGTAGACGATGACCTTGCACGCGACCGCTCCCAGCACCCACTCCCCGAACGCGACGAACAGGATCTCCGTCGTCATGGTGACGAAGCAGACCATGAGGTCAGCGACGGCGAGGTTCAACAAAAAGACGCTGACTCGCTTCCGGCGAAGACTGGCGTGACACGTGATGACGGAGATGAGAGCCGTGTTTCCGATGAGGGTCAGAGCCATGACGACGGCGATCGTCGACACGCGGAAGATGACTTCCGGTGTCCAGACCCCTTCCGGAAACGACTCGTCGGGTAGGACCGGATATCCGTCGCCGACGACGTTGGGGGAACCGTGGGTGAGGTTGCGCATCGTTGTCGGATGGAGTGGAAGTGGTGGAAGGACGTCGGCCAGGAAATCGTCGTGATGCTGAGGATGTGGAAGAAGAGCGGATGATTGGGATTGGTGGTGGTGGTTGTGGTGGTGGTGATGAGGCGATGGTGGAGATTGATGGGCAGTTCTTTCCAGATGTTGGATGCAGGAGGATCCGTTCGTCAGAGGCATCAGGAATCGGGACTCGTTGATGTGCGGAGAGAGGAATGAGGACAACGAGAAAGCGGACGAGGAAGAAGAAGACGACGATGATGATGATGATGATGAGGAAGAGGAGGAAGATGAGGTTGCTGAAGACAATCTTCGACCGCGAGTCGTCATTTTTCCGTTCCAGATGAACGAATTTGGGAGGGGAACTTATGAAAGGAGAACCACGAAAACCGTGAAAATATATTGTGTGACGTAACTGGAAGAGTCCAGAACCATTCAGATCAGCTACTGGAAATTACACCGGGAAGAATAGAACGGCTGAAAAATCATTCGAACAGTTCGTTAAGTTATTGGCGACTGTCACAACTTGGTTTGGGTTAGGTCTGATGTGTATTATCACATAGGTCTATGGGTTTGTGGAGTTGATGCACTGCCAAAGGGAGCTGCATGGTTCCATGCTTTTGATCCGACTACATTCAAATTTTGTACTGCTTCGTTTAGTAGGTCTATAGTGATGGCAAATATGACAATCAGGTCAGTTTGAAGAGAGGAGAGCAGAGCACAACGGCCACACTATAGACCTATAATTAGTGGAAGAAAGTCATCCACGGTTTAATATAGGCGTATAGGGCTACTACATTTATGGAGCAATATGTATTTTATTACTTTTGAACGATATATACATCTTCTTTTAATTTTTTTCTCTCTCCCGTCAGTTGTTTTTGCCGACGATGAGGTCTTTACGGAAGATGCATGGCTCCATTTTCTTCTGTCTCCTATACATTGTCTGCAGCGCCATTCTCTTGTTCTGCAGCAAACCTCTTCTGCAAGATCGTGTTCAACGTCTTAATATATCCATGTCTTGGATAATTGTCTTCCTCGGCTCTGTGTTCTCTCTGCATGACAGTAGGTCTATGCATATACATTATATAGGGTGACACGAAAGTTCGTTCACCGTTTTCAAAATGCGTTATCTCAGTAACGGCTTCATATTTCTTTATGATATTTTGCCAGTGTATAGGCTACATCAGTCAAATGAACGATATTGGTACAAATTTGATTATGATGCGGTCCGTTTTCGCCATTATTCATAAGAAAATGTAAAGACGACCAGTTTTTGCGGAAAAACTGCGTTTATTGAATTTACACAGTAAAGAAAATGTGCATACGCCTAGCCTCGTATACAAGCGTGACAAGACACTGTTGTTACCTATATAGGACATACACAGACGTAGGCTATTAGCGTACAGTATCTCCTTTCTGCTTAATGACAGCACTGACTCTATCCCACATAGGAAGAGTAGCCTACGTTCCGCCTGCTCCACAGATAAAGTTTAGTCCGTCGGTGATGGTTTAGGGTGGGATGACTGCCAGAGGTCTCACTAAACTTCAATTTGTGCCAAATGGTAACAGACTGAACTCGCAGTAGCATACGTACATCACCAACATTCTCGAGCAGATCGTGAAGCCAGCGTTCGAGAGAGAAAATGACAACGGCAGTGTCATGCAACGAAAGTTATTTGTTGACAATGACCTATAGGAGTATTTCAGCAGGATATGGCGCACGCTGTCATACATCAGCTGTGACGACAAAGTGGCTAGACGACAACCTCCCGTCACACATAAAACCGAAGGATTGGCCACCCAACTCTCTGGACCTCTCTCCTTTTGAGAACTTGCACTGTTAAAAAAAATCGTGGATATTTCCACTAAAGTTGGTGGTCCACAAACAACACCCTAGGGTGGAAATATTTCCACCCTTTAACAAGGGTGGTCCAGTTCCACCCTTGACTTTTGGTGGAAAATTCCACCATGTCTGGGAAGTTTCCACCGCATCTGAAAGGTGGAAAATGCCGTCCCTCTTAGGAAATTTCCATCTTTGCCCAGTGGTGGAAAAAGCCACTCCATCTTTTGGAAATTTACACTTTGACTCAATCGTGGAGAACACCATTAATTCCTTGGAAACTTCCATCCTTGCTCAATCGTGGAGAGAACCATTAATTCTTTGGAAATTTCCATCTTAGCTCAATCGTGGAGAGAACCATTAATTCCTTGGAAATTTCCATCTTAGCTCAATCGTGGAGAAAACCATTAATTCTTTGGAAATTTCCATCTTAGCTCAATCGTGGAGAAAACCATTAATTCTTAGGATATTTCCATCTGGGTTCATTGGTGGAAATAACCAATAGTTCTTTGGAAACTTCCCCTTTGGCTCAATGGTGGAAATTGCCACTCCTACTTTAGAAATTTCCACTTTGGCTCAATGGTGGGAAATGCTACTTATTCTTTGGAAACTTCCACGTTGACTCATTATGGAATATGCCATCCCTTCTTTGGAAATCTCCACTTAAGCTCATTATTGGAAATTCCCACTCATTTGGGTGGTGGTGCTACAAAAAAATTTCAAGGGTTTGCCTAACCTACACGTCAAGTATGCAAGAGAAATCATATTCACAATATTTAATGACAGAAAACGGTCATAGCTGTATAATTTGAAAAGCTCGATTACAAAAATTAGCCTGCATGCACAAAGGGAAAAAAGCGAAATCCTAGTCCAGAAAATACTGTAAAAAATTAAACTGTTCAAAGGAATTATGCTGCAGCCATCATACAAAACCATCATCTGGCTTAAAACTGTTATTATTCCACAAGTATTGATTATGGCATCATACAATAAATATTACATCTTATCGGGTACCCAGTGGATAATCCTATAAGACACATATTTATATGAACATTGAGGAATAATTAGATATGATTCTGAAATGGTGCCATGCATCATATCATTTATCAATAAACAAATGACAAAACGTTGCTGAATAATTATTAACAAATACCTTCCCCTAAAAAAATAGGAAATTTCTTACATGTACAAAATATTTGTACATCATGTGCAGCACACGTGATTTTTAGAAATTCATCACGTACTACTCCATTACAGTCTTTTTTCAAACTACATGTAACTAGTGAGGAAATGAAAATACGATTTTAAACTGTAACATCAACTAAAAAACTGGCATTTGTAGAACGAAGTCAATACTGTCGATCCATATCATTCAACAATGTAGCATACTGCAAGGCTATTAAGTCCAAAACTTCTATATTGTCATTATCATAATGCCTACAACAAGAATAAAATTCAGTCAGAAATCTGAAAACAGGTGGACAAGTTGAAACAGAAGCGTCTTATTATCAGCTCTGAATAATATTCCGACTGAGAGAATGCACAATCAGAGTGGTGTATACAGTTCATGCTGCGGAAGATTGCTTATTGTCTGCAACTTTGACGTGAAACTTGAAACAGTTGATGGAGAATTCCGGCCCTGTGATTTTACGTTTTTCCTCACGTGTTGATAAGTCCTGCAGCAGAAATACCAACACAACAAGTCAGTCACGAACATCATGGCTGTAGAACATTCTCGCAAAATCCACCACTTCAAATGTGGCATAACAGTAATGTTATCCGTAAGAATACTAAACTTTAATAGACTTATTAGCTCTATGTATGAAAGTGGAACGCAGCATCATAATGATGGTAGGTTACAGAATAATTTATAATTTAATTTAGTTTTTACAATGCTGATAATGCAATGTAGTGTAATTAGTAATTCCTATAGCACCGAAGAAAAAGAGAGCCATATTTAAAAAAACAGGACTTTGTGGTTTATGAAAAAGCAGTAGATAGTTTATTTGGGGAAGGCTGCTACATGCACTGAGACGAAATGGGAATACTTTGAAATGATAAGTCCTGCAGCCTCAGAAGTTCAATTGAAAACTTTTATATCCATAGAGCAGGAATCAGTTATATTTTATAGTACAGGAAACAGTGATATTTTAGTTCCTAGGGTAATTTTCATTCTGGTTTTTATTCAGTCCTGTTGACGTGATTTCACTTCTACGTCTACTTCTAATTCTCAAATAATTTCACTTCCAGTTAGACCTTAGACATAATTTTACTTATCCGTGCACTTGTCAGTTTTTCTCGCACTTGCAATTTGCCAATTAGCCTATATTCACGATGATAGACCTATAGCCTTCTGAGTGATAACACTTTCCGGTAGTGCTTTATTAGAAGCTTGGAATTTAAGGCCATGATGTTATAAAAATATAAAGCTTCGAATTTGTGGATTCTTTCTGGGGTTTAAACTCCATGCCTGGTACCAGTTTTGTCGAATACATGGTTTTCCTTGCCAAGAGCCGACCATTCTCCTTTTCATAGCCAGCCTCACCATGACAGAGTCTCCCTTGCCCGCAGACAAAAGGTTCGTTGACTGCTTGTGTTCAGCCTCAGGTGCCTGAATCTTGTCTCTCCCTATTCACTGGCCAACCATAATTATACATAATTCCTTTTGTCACCCTGCCGGTCGGCCCTGGCTTCCGACGACGACCGGTGTTATCACCTCAGCCCTGCATGACCCCAATTTGCATTTAAATACAAGGCAGTAGCAATGGAAAATGTAAAAAGGAGAAACTTAGTACTGTTGTAACGAAACATTTTTCTAAGTTATATAGCAATTGATAGGAAATTCTATTCACAATTGAACAAATTCTAAGGTGTTCATGCTGGTTCCAGTATATGGGAGTGCACTGTAATAAAAACACACAACGTCACAATTAACCAAAGACTATAATCAATATTGTTTCCCAACACTGGCACATCAAATGAAAAATAACCACCAAGGGCATTTCACTGAGCACGCTTGATGGCAAGTGCAATCAATGTAATTTTTAAACTTCAAGTTTTAGGCACTAGGGTATGTACGTGTGAAATCACCGAAGACCATTAACTGACCCATCTCAGATTTAGCTATATTTTGCTTTGTTGTAGTCTGCTATATTTTTGCATAATCATACTGAAATCTTTAGCGGCCTATCACAAAGTAGGCTATCTGTATTTTGTGGCTGACAGATATAATAATAATAATAGTAATAAAAATAATAATAATAATGACAATTTATATGGCGCCGTAACGCGGCCATACCGCTACAAGGGCGCCTCACAAACGGCCGACTGCGGGATACGCCTTAGCAAACTGATAAGTTTTAAGCTTTGTTTTAAAAGAGTCCACTGAGGCGGCCAGTCTAATGTCCGGTGGAAGACTGTTCCAGCATCTGGGACCAGCAACCGAGAATGCGCGGTCGCCGAAACGTGTCCTCATCCGCCTTACACGAAGGTCGGTCTTCCCAAGCGACCTGAGTCGCAACCCGGAAGCGGAGGAATGGGTCTCGGAACAGTACTCGCGGATGTATTCAGGCGCTGTCCCATGAAGCGATTTGTAGACCAGCAAACTGAGCTTGAACTCAATTCGGAACGGGACAGGCAGCCAATGTAAGACGTCGCGTAGGAGTGGTGTAACATGATCGTATTTCCTCCTATTACAAATGAGCTTCGCCGCGGCATTTAGCACCGACTGAAGTCCGTCCAAGAGACACGCAGGTGCTCCGGCCAGCAGACTATTACAGCGGTCCACTTAAGAGATGACGAAAGCAGCGACGGCTGCTCTAGCGGCCTCGAAAGGCAAGGACTTGATACAGCTCCTGATGAGACGGAGCTGGCGTAAACAGTTGCTGACCGTCCTAGCCACATGGCGCCTCATGGATAAGTCAGACTCCAGCACAACGCCCAGATCACGCACCGAGGTCGAAGGCGTGATTGAAGCCCCGCAGACGCTGAGCGCACCGGTATCAAGATGAGGGCACCGTCTGCTGGTTGCGCACCACAGAAAGTCTGTCTTCTCGGGGTTGAGCCTCAGTCTGTTCGATCTCATCCACTCTGCGATCCGCTCAATACCAAGCTCCATTCGCTGCCGCTGTTGTACAACCGTTGATGGAAGTCCTGACGTGTAGAGCTGCGTGTCATCGGCGTAGAAGTGTGATGACAGGCCGAGACTCGTAGCAAGCTCTCCCACATCGGCGGTGTAGAGTAGGAAAAGTAGCGGACCGAGCACGGAGCCCTGAGGGACTCCACAGACGAGGCAGCGGACGGACGAAAGAACCCCGTCGAAGAGCACTGACTGCTGGCGACCACTGAGGTAAGAGTGGAGCCAGTCGAGCGCGACCGATCGGATCCCGAATGTTCTTGATAAGCGCTCAACCAAGATGTCATGGTCGACGGTATCGAACGCGGCTGAGAGGTCCAGCAGACCGAGCAAAGCGTGGTTACCTGCGTCGATCGCCTCGATGATGTCATTGACTACCTTCAGTGCGGTCTCTGTTGAATGACAACTCCGATAGGCCGACTGATTGGCTGGTAGAAGACCGGTCGACGACAGGTACTCGGTCAGCTGGATGCTGGCTACACGTTCGAGAAGCTTTGACAAGAACGGCAGGTTTGAGATCGGTCGGTAACTCGAGAGATCACAGCGAGGAAGCGTCGGCTTCTTGAGGCGTGGAGTGACGTACGCGTCCTTAGATAATTATAGAGGGGTGTGAAGAACTCACGACACTTTTAACGTGACGACTTTTTCAGAGGACAGTATTTCATGAATGTCAGTCCTACATAGTTTCAATATAGGGTGATTTTGTAAACTTTATTATAACTGTTTACACAATTCACAGATAAAACCAGAGCATAAGGAGAAACTTTATATATATATATATACTAGCTGTACCCGGCCACGCGTTGCTGTGGCTGAAAAGACTTCCCGCCTTCCCTACCTCCCTACCCTGCCTCCCTCTCTACGTTCTTATGTACCTCACTACCTCCATACCCCTCCCCTCCCATCCCTTACTCCCCTCAATTTCCCATCCCATCCCATCCCCTCCCTCCCTCGCTCCCTCCCTACCTCCCTCCCTCCTTTCCTTTCCTTTGCCTCCCTGCATCCCTCCCTTCCAATTTTCTCCCCTCCATCCCCTCCCTCCCTCCTTTTCCTCCATCTCTAGAAATATGCGCTATAGAAATACTCGCGTATATAAGCGATAAAACGCGGCCGAAAATGGACGGACGGATGCGTGAGAGTTGAAATCGCATTGAATCGAATCCATCGTCGTATATCGAATCGAACCAAAAGTTACATGTTAATATGCGTTGTTGAAACACCGCGGATGTGCGTGATAAAACGCGGCCGAAAACTGGACGGACGCCGTTGGACGGATGAATGAAAGTTGAAATCGAAATGGGTTGAATCCATTGACGTATAGGCTATCGAATCGAATAGAAAGTTGTGGGTTTTTTCGAAAAGATTGCGCTTTTCCACAAAAATCATTACACAAACTCGCTCGTAGTCGAATGGAACGTCTTGGTAAAATTTTCAAAACAATCGGTGAAGAAGTTTCCGAGTTCATTGATTAGACACAACTTTTTTACACACACACACACATAAATATATATATATATATATGCTTCATGCGAACATACGAAAATGCAGCTTAACTGCAACAACGGGACCTGTCCAGACCCCATTTTCGGATGTAGGTCATTCGTAAAGAATCATGCGTCAAAGTTAAGATATCAAAAGATAGGAAATTCTATTTACCATTAAACAAATTTGAAGGTGTCCACACTGGTTCCAGGATAATCGAGTACACTGTAACGGAAACACAACGTAACAATTAAGCGCAGATTATCATCATTATATATTTTCCAAACACACACAGCATATGAGAATTAAATACCATAGGCATTTCATAGAGCCCGTTTGATGGCACGTGCAATCTATGCAATTTTGAAACTTCGAATTGTAGATATGGCGAAATGTGAAACCTCAGCAGTTACCACTGTCTATCACAGTGGTTCCCAAAGTGGTGGTCCGCGGACCGGCACCGGTCCGCCGAGGTATAATCGCCGGTCCGCGGAGAAGAGTTAAAAATAAACAAAATAAACCGAAATTATTAGTTTATTTGTTTGAAATTGTTAAATTATTCAAAATGTTTTCCAAAATTTATTCAAATTTCTGTCTTAATATTTTAAAATTTGAAATAAATCAACGCGTCTTATTTTAAATTGCCAGATGGCAAATTCAGACAATTTATATTTATTCTTAATTTACTACATCGATTACCGCAGTCAGTTTCGAGTTTATTAATTTTATGTTAATCTATTCTATGGTGAGTCATAGCCTATATTAGCCTAAACGCCTGATGCAGAATTTAAAAAATCTAACATAGCTTATAGCCTAGTATCAAACTTTTAGTTTAAATATAAACAAATGTCTTTGAATAAAAAATTAGCAAACGTAAGCAAACAAATCTGGACAGTTTTTTAGTTAGAAAACAGCGAATGAGCGTGATTGCCTATAGAAACTCAGAGCGAAGATGATAATGATTCAGAAGTGGCTTCTTGTTCGAACAACACGTCCAAGGTGAAAAATAACCGACAGTTCAAGCGAAAAATACTCATAATAAATCTTAAACAAATAAGGCTTCAAGGATATGCAAAAGTAGGCTAATAGTAAATAGTCTTATATTTTAGTCTTTTTATATAATTTAGGTCGCTTTTGTTTGCCATCGCCATTTGAGCCTAAGTCAGGGGTCCGCGAACTTCACCAAAAATTATTGCCGGTCCGCGGCCTGCTGAAGTTTGGGAACCACTGGTCTGTCACGTGCAATAGGGGTCAAAAATGCTATTGTGCGATTTTTGTGATATTCAAAGAGCTAATATTGTTTAAAAAGATGAATAATAATAATAATAATAATAATAATAATAATAATAATAATAATAATAATAATAATAATAATAATAATAATAATAATACTAATAATAATAATAATAATAATAACAACAGTAATAGTAATAATAATAATAATGATGATGATGATGATGATGATGATGATGATGATGATGATGATGATGATGATGATGATGATGATGATGATGATGATGATGATGATGATGATGATGATGATGATGATGATGATGATGATAATGATGATGATGATGATGATGATGATGATGATGATGATGATGATGATGATGATGATGATGATGATGATGATGATAAGAATAAGAATAAGAATAATTATAATAATAATCATAATAAAAATAATTATCATGATAGCGATTATGATAATAATAAAAGTCTAGTTCCGCTTAGTTTTTAGCTTCAGGGATCTTTTTTACCTAAAATAATAAGTGTTTAAAAATTAACAATCTTCATTCAATTTCAAACTGGCACAATGTAGACTGGTTACAATTCAAAGTATGACGGATGACAACAAGTTGATAATAATAATTATAATAATAATAATAATAATCATAATAATAATAATAATAATAGTAACTGTAATAGAAACAGTAATAGAAACAGTAATAATAGGAGCAGTAGTACTGACAAGTGCAGTAGTAATAACAATAGTAATGACAGTGATGATGATGATGATGATGATGATGATGATGATGATGATGATGATGATGATGATGATGATGATGATGATGATGATGATGATGATGATGATGATGATGATGATACTTCATTGCAAGTCTAATCTCGCTATCATCATCGATAAAAAAAGATGTCCCAGTTCCAGCCATGTCGCGTATCCGGCGTGTTAAATTAAGCTCCTTGAATAAAGGAAGGAGACGGTTATGGATGAACAACGTGTCCAATGTCCCTACACAGTGGCTAGAAGTGGATTCGAACCTGCGACCGCCGGTCACAAAGTAGCGAACATACCAACACGTCACCGCCATTCACAAACGGTCAATTGCAATTTGCAAGATTAAAAATTATCTCCATTTGGAAAGCATGAATACTACTGTAACAATGCACAATGTAAACGGCCTGAGTATTTCTTCATACCCGTGGCTGCCTCAGGGCTAGCTAAAGGCATTGCTTCGCCTCTTCCTCCTCCTCCTCCTTTTCCTCTTCCTCCTCCTCTTCCTCTCATTCCTCTCCCTCGTCGCCGTCCTCCTCTTTCCCTCTCATCGTTCTCCTCTTTTTCTTCGCTTCCTCTTCATCTTTTCCTTTTTCTCTTCCTCTTCTGCCTCCTCCTCCTCTTCTTCCTCCTCTCTCGTCCTCTTCTCCCATCACCTCCTCCTATTCTTCGTACTCTTTCTATTCCGTTCCTCTTCCTCCTCTTCCTCCTCCTCTTCCTCCTCTTCCTCCTTTTTCTACACTTCCTCTTCCTCCTCCTTTTCCTCGTCCTCTCCTCCACTTATTCTTCCTCCTCCTCTTCCGCTTTCCTTTCCTATTCCTCCTCTTCCTCTTCTTCCACCTCTTCTTAAACTTCCTCTTCCTCCTCTTCCTCATTGTTCTTTTCTTTCTCTTCCTTCTCCTCCTCTTCATCTTTCTTTCCTATGCCCCATCTTCCTCTTTTTCCACCTGTTCTTCGACTACCTCTTCCTCCTCTTCCCCTATTCCGACTACTCTTTATCCTCTTCTACCTCTTCCTCACTAACCTCCTCTTTCTCTTTCTCCTCCTCCTTTTTCTTTCCTATTCTTCCTCTTCCTCTTCTTCCACCACTTCTTCGACTTCCTCTTCCTCCACTTCCCCTATTCCACCTTCTCTTTCTCCTCTTCCTCATTGTCCTCCTCTTTATCTTCCTCCTCCTCTTTCTATTTCTTTCCTATTCCTCCTCTTCCTCTTCTTCCACCTCTTCTTTGACTTCCTCTTTTTCCTCTTCCCCTTTTCCAACTCCTCTTCCACCTCTTCCTCATTGTCATCCTTTTTCTCTTCCTCCTCGTCCTCTTTCTCTTTCTTTCCTATTCCTCCTCTTCCTCTTCTTCCACCTCTGCTTTGATTTCCTCTTTTCCCTCTTCCCCTATTCCAACTCGTCTTCCTCCTCTTCCTCATTGTCCTCCTCTTTCTCTTTTTCCTCCTCCTTTTCCTCCTTCCTTCCTATTCCTCCTCTTCCTCTTCTTCCACCTCTTCTTGGACTTCCTCTTCCTCCTTTTCCTACTCTTGATCGTCCTCCTATTCCTCGTCCTCCCCTCCACCTATTCTTCACTTCGTCGTCTTACTCTTTCCTCCTACTCCTTTTCCTCCTTCTTTCCTATTCCTCATTCTCCTCTTTTTCCAACTCTTCTTCGCTTCCTCTTTCTCCGTTTCCTCTATTCCACCTCCTCTTCCTCCTCTTCCTCATTGTCGTCTTCTTTCTCTTTCTCCTCTTCCTCTTGTTCCTCCGTTTATTTCTTTACCTCCTCTTGTTCCTCATTCTCTTCCTCCTCCTCTTCTCATTCTCTTCCTTCTCCTGTTCCTCCTCTTCTTCCACCTAATCTTCTCTCTCCTCCTAATTCCTTTTCCTCCTCATTCTGGTCCACCTCGTCCTTCTCGTCTTCCTCCTCTTTCTCCTCTCTTCTTGCTCCTCCTCCTCCTCTCTCTCTTCTTCCTTTTCTAACTCCTCTTCCTCCTCCTCTTCCTCAGTCCTCTTTACTTCCTCTTCCTCTTCCAGTCCTTCCCCTCCCCGTCGTATCTTCCCATCGACAATAACAATTACAGGCCATTTTAATTATTGTGAACAGACTGAAAATATTCGTGAACTGATTGAATATGCATTGAGCCATACTGTAGCTTATAGATGAAAAGACCCAAGCAAAGTTATAAACATATAAACATATTTGTCTCAAATTGACTTTTGGTAATATATCGGAATTTTAAAGGCAACTGAATACCGTACCTTGATTTCTTGTTGTCAACTTTCAAAGTAGTCAGCTGAACGAATCTTGGCAGTGTCGATGTGGGATGTCAGTACGCCTACAGCTAGTATAGACCGATCTTTTATTATACGGACTCAGAAATTTGCATCGCTTTAAACGTGTATACATGGGCTTAATGTTTAAACAGTGAACACTGACGACTAACATCACGGAGTCTGTCGTGAAATCAGATTAGACACACAGCCTTAATATCAGCGCTCTGCTTAGATCAGATAATTATCCGTAGGATCATTAAGATCATTGGAGTCGGCCAAGCGTTCTTCAGGAACCCTTGATGTGAATCAGACCCCCCTTCTATAGATGAGCCTCTATACGGGGGATCCGAGTTCAGGGCGTTACACCCTAATTACCCCCGCTGTGCGGACAGCCCGCTCCAACAGTGGTGCCATTAACAATCAAAAGCCCAAAGACTTTGAATCCAGGCGATATCTATAATTATAACGACTTTATCGACACCGGACACATTCTACATGTATGCATAGGTGTGTGTGTGTGTGTGTGTGTGTGTGTGTGTGTGTGTGTGAACAGACGTGTGACTAGGTATGTGAATGGGTGTGTGTATGTCTGCTTGCTCGTGTGCGTGTTTGTGTAGGTGTGTGAGGACGTTGAAGAGCAGGAGGAGGATCAGCATGACGAGGAGGACGAGGAGGAGGAGGAGGACGAGGACAAGGAGAAAGAGCAGCAGAAGGAGAACCAGGAGGACAAGGAGAAGAAGGACAAGAAGGACGAGGACGAAGACCAGGAGGAGGAGGAGCAGGAGGACGACGAGGAGAAGATGATGAGGAGGACGTGAAGGATGAGGGGAAGGAGGAGCAGGAGCAAAAGGAGAACCAGGAGGACGAGGAGGGTGAGGAGGATGAGGATGTTGACGAGGACGTTGAAGAGGACGAGGAGGACGAGAGGGATGAGAAGGAAGAGGAGGAGGAGGAAGAGCAGCAGAAGGAGAGCCAGGAGGACGAGGAGAAGAAGAAGGAGGAGGACGAGGACCACGAGGACGAGCACGTTGAAGAGGAGAATCAGGAGGACGATGAGAAGACGAAGGCCGAGGAGGAGGACGAAGAGGACCAGGAGGAGGAGCAATTGACGAAAACGAGGACGTTGAAGAGGACGAGGAGGACGAGAAGGATGAGGGGAAGGAGGAGGAGGAGCAGAAGGAGAACCAGGAGGACGATGAGGGTGAGGAGGATGAGGAGCAGGAGGTGGAGGATAAAGAGGAGCAGGAGGAGGATCAGCAGGCCGAGGAGGAGGAGGACGAGGAGGACGAAGAGGGTGAGGAGGATGAGGATCAGGAGGAGGAGGAAGATGAGGACCAGGAGGACGAGGAGAAGGAAAAGGAGAAGCAGGAAGAGGATCAACGAGGAGGAGGACGGGAAGAACGAGGAGAACAATGAGAAGGAGAAGGAGAGGCAGGAGGTGGAGCAGCGGGACGACGAGGAGGACAAGGTGGAGAAGGACGAGGAGGAGGAGGAGTTGGAGGAGGAGAGCGTGGACGAGGACGAGAACGCTAAAGAGGACGAGGAGGACGAGAAGAGGGAGAAGGAGAAGGAGAGCATGAGCAGGAGGAGGAGAAGGACCAGGAGGACGAGGAGAAGGAGGAGGAGACGAGGAGGAGGACGTTGACGAGAAGGAGGACACTGAAGAGGACGAGGAGGACGAGAGAGATGAGGGAAGGAGGAGGAGGAGCAGGAGGACGAGGTGGAGGATAAAGAGGAGCAGGAGGAGGATTAGCAGGCCGAGGAGGTGGAGGACGACGACGTTGACGAGGACGAGGAGAATGAGAAGGAAAAGAAACGAGAAGGAGGACGAGGAGAAGGAGAAGGATGAGGAGGACGAGGACGTTGACGAGGACGAGGAGGATGAGGAGGAAAAGAAAGGAGGAGGAGGACGAGGAGAAGGAGAAGGATGAGGAGGACGAGGACGTTGACGAGGACGAGGAGGATGAGGAGGAAAAGAAAGGAGGAGGAGGACGAGGAGAAGGAGAAGGAGGAGGACGAGGACGTTGACGAGGACGAGGAGGATGAGGAGGAAAAGAAACGAGAAGGAGGACGATAAGAAGGAGAAGGATGAGGAGGACGAGGACGTTGACGAGGACGAGGAGGATGAGAAGGAAAAGAAAGGAGGAGGAGGACGAGGAGAAGGAGAAGGATGAGGAGGACGAGGACGTTGACGAGGACGAGGAGGATGAGGAGGAAAAGAAACGAAAAGGAGGACGAGGAGAAAGAGAAGGATGAGGAGGACGAGGACGTTGATGAGGAGGAGGACGAGGAAAAGAAAGGAGGAGGACGAGGAGAAGGAGAAGGATGAGGAGGACGAGGACGTTGACGAGGACGAGGAGGATGAGGAGGAAAAGAAAGGAGGAGGAGGACGAGGAGAAGGAGAAGGAGGAGGACGAGGACGTTGACGAGGACGAGGAGGATGAGGAGGAAAAGAAACGAGGAGGAGGACGAGGAGAAGGAGAAGGATGAGGAGGACGAGGACGTTGACGAGGACGAGGAGGATAAGGAGGAAAAGAAAGGAGGAGGAGGACGAGGAAAAGGATGAGGAGGACGAGGACGTTGACGAGGACGAGGAGGATGAGGAGGAAAAGAAAGAAGGAGGAGGACGAGGAGAAGGAGAAGGATGAGGAGGACGAGGACGTTGACGAGGATGAGGAGGAGGACGAGGAAAAGAAAGGAGGAGGAGGACGAGGAGAAGGAAAAGAAGGAGGAGGACGAGGACGTTGACGAGGACGAGGAGGATGAGGAGGAAAAGAAAGGAGGAGGAGGACGAGGAGAAGGAGAAGGAGGAGGACGAGGACGTTGACGAGGACGAGGAGGATGAGGAGGAAAAGAAACGAAAAGGAGGACGAGGAGAAGGAGAAGGATGAGGAGGACGAGGACGTTGACGAGGACGAGGAGGATGAGGAGGAAAAGAAAGGAGGAGGAGGACGAGGAGAAGGAGAAGGAGGAGGAGGACGAGGACGTTGACGAGGATGAGGAGGAGGACGAGGAAAAGAAAGGAGGAGGACGAGGAGAAGGAAAAGAAGGAGGAGGACGAGGACGTTGACGAGGACGAGGAGGATGAGGAGGAAAAGAAACGAGGAGGAGGACGAGGAGGACGAGGACGTTGACGAGGACGAGGAGGATAAGGAGGAAAAGAAAGGAGGAGGAGGACGAGGAGAAGGAAAAGAAAAAGGAGGACGAGGACGAGGAGGATGAGGAGGAAAAGAAAGAAGGAGGAGGACGAGGAGAAGGAGAAGGAGGAGGACGAGAACGCTGGCGAGTAAAAATGAAACAAATAATAACACAATAATGACTAGTAATTCATGTTTCGCTAGGTGGAGTGCACTTTGCTGGATAAGGGGGTGGCTAATTCCACCACTTTAAAGGTTAAGGATTGAACGTCATGCCCTTCGTGGCAATTTCCGCTAGACAGATCTTCTCCACGGGTAGGTTGGAAGCGATTCCACCAAAACTTGGTTTTAAACACCCCCGCTCCACCCAAAATTTTTACTGTGTGTGGAGTATTTTATCTCTCAGCGTTTATAGAGATCCTGAGCCAAAGAACGCTGATCAGACTCGAGCGTGGAGATCGATAGCAGTTGGGACACTTCAGACGATGATCCAGGCTACGCCCGATAGAGTCAGTGCTGTCATTAAGCAGAAAGGAGACACTGTACGCTAATAGCCTACGTCAGTGTATGTCCTATATAGGTAACAACAGTGTCTTGTCACGCTATATAGTAGTGTATACACATTTTCTTTACTGTGTAAATTCGATAAACGCAGTTTTTTTCCGCAAAAACGGGTCGTCTTTACATTTTCTTATAAATAATGGCGAAAACGGACCGGATCATGATCAAATTTGTACCAGTATCTTTCATTTGACTGATGTATACACTGACAAAATATTATAAAGAAATATGAAGCTGTTACTGAGATAACGCATTTTGAAAACGGTGAACGAACTTTTGTGTCACCCTATACAATGCCGCTTTGGTATACAAGGGTTTTTGTATTATTTGTATATGATATTGTCTTCATGGCACTAATCACATTCGGACTTTTGCTTTGCCCGCAACACCCAACGACATAAAGCAGATGACTGCATGAATAGGGGCAATATTGTAAAAAAAAAAACAACTAAAGAAGGCCTATATGATTTTTTCATATAGACCTTCTGGAAAATAGACAATAATCTAATTATGCCAAATCCAATCGTTTTCCATTCGCTGGTATAGGGCCTACAAATGATATTTCGCTGATCCAAAGCCTATCTAAACTTTAGAAAGTGTAGCCTATATATTGTGTGGTTTATCAGACAGGGGCGGATCCAGGGGCAAATCCGGCCATGGCCCCCGCCCATTGAGAAACGCCCACAGAACGTGGCCCCCCAATTTAGCTTCAACAAGCTTTCAACGGTATATTTTTCAGACAAATCGGATAGATAACTTTTTAAAAAGTCATCACTTTCTTTGGCAGGGAAAAGGATGTTACGTTCGAATGAGATGGTAAATTAAACGAAGTTGAAATATAAACCGTGAAATAATGATCAGAACAAGCGATTAAAAGGTGTTTAAATAACTTCGTGAGTTTCAGTGCTTCCGACATTAATTAGTGCGCGTGTTTGTTAGTTAGCGCTGCCTCTTTTCCCAGCATTTACACACCTTAAAATTCGCACCTTCAGAAGTTATGTAAACTTTATTTTTCGTTCGTTTTCTATTAATATAGTCCCTTACGCCGTCAACGAATATTGCTGTAATAAAAATTATTTATGGCCAGGGGCGGATCCAGGGGGCAAATCCGGCCATGGCACCCCATTGAGAAACGCCCACAGAACGTGCCCCCCAGTTGGCTTCAACAAGCTTTCAACGGCATATTTTCCAGACAATTCTGCTAGATAACTAAAAAAGGTCATTAGTTTCTTTGCCAGGTGTCAGGAAAAATGGCTTACATTTCAGGCCGAGTTGGACCAGACGATTAAAAAAAGAGTTTTTCAATGCGAAAGATAAAAGAAATTTTCCCTGAGTTTTGGCCACACTCGAAAATTTCTGTATCCGCCCCTGTTATCAGACATAGTATTATATATAATTATACATATGATTTATACACGTGTGACGTGTAACGTGTGCACTCTCGGAAGGATAATATATATATATATATATATATATATATATATATATATATATATATATATATATCAGTTAACCTAATGTGACTGTATACCATCGTTGCAAACATCGACCCTCGCTACCATTCGAAAGCTTTTAAAAAGTACATTAGAATAATTTGGTGAAAGCAACAAAATTTAGACGGTGACGAGAGCATAATTGTCATCTCGTGCGTTTCGCCGTTTTCGTGCAGTGCTTCGAACGTCCATGAAATCTATATAATTATCTATGCTTTAAAGGAAATAGAGAGAATCGAACAAAGGCAGAGTGTTAAGCTTTCTACGCGTTTGAAACCCACAGCGTTCGCGAGATCAATATAAAATAATGTAAGACGGCTAAATCTTCTTGGCTTTGACGACAAAAGCTGGCTGATATTTTTCACTGGTCTCTTAGCGATCTGCCGCGACTTGTCAGAACGCGTGTTTAGGCGGGCACGAAGGGAGAATCGACATCTGCTTCCGCAAGGGGGCGGTGCAGCTTCCAAGCCGCAGCTCGCTATTCCACCTCCTCTACCACCTCAGTGATCTCAGGAAGTCATTTTCTGTTATTATAGGCGACCGGGAGGCATTGTGAGCAGACCATAGTTGGCCAAGTTATGATCTGACAGATGGATGGCAACCACGCAACAAGACAACAACAGCAATAATCTGAAGACAACGGGACAACCTGTTCCGTGTCTTATTGACACTTGAACCCAGTTCATTCCGAGAATTTATATGGCGCCTCTATTCAGACGCGCTCGAGTACAGAAGGGGAAGCCGGGCAATTTCGACCAATTTTCTTACTTTCTTAATTAATAAATTGAGCTAAAACTGGTTGACTGCTAAAATTAAACGAAATGAGAACTAAATAAAGTGAAACAGTGAAAATATACTGCGCGGTTACTTTTAGGAGTGAGGAGAACATTAATTTTGTGGGAAAATGTTATTTTTCAAGTGCATTATTGGCCGGTTATACCCCCGGCACACGTGGTGATTTCGGCCAACACGGTTAATTTGATGCACAAAACCAACCGGATGAGTATATGCACACATGTATTAGACAATAATTATTTGACCGAAACACTAATTTGAAGTAACGTATAAGCTTTCCTCTCATTATTTAAAACTCTTGTTTTTGATATAATGATTGGCCATTCCAGGACTTCTTTTGTCCAATTCCAAGCTTGCCTTTCTGATGAAGAGCTCTTGGCATATCATAATAATTATAGAGTAAGAAATGAATAATAATTGAAGAGTAAGAAATGAATAATAATTATAGAGTAAGAAATGAATAATAATTGAAGAGTAAGAAATGAATAACGAGAACGGCATCGAGCACCTACGGGCATTGGTCCCTCGGTTGTTGATGAAGATGATGAAGAAATGACGCGACATAGCTATATTTTAAATTATAACTGGGTAGTTTGGTAAAAAAAAATATAGTCATCATATTAAAACAGGCACTATTATAGGCCTATGTACCATTTATAACATCTCGGGGTAAATCCGTCCACATGGCCGAATTAACCCCGATCCACCCACCATCCATAGCAATCTTAGCCAGCATGGACCGCCATTTTGGACAATGGATTTGGATAGCCAAATTGGCCAAAAAATTGTGATTTGGTGAATAAAAAGCAAATAATCTATATTTGAACCAGATTACCTTCAACTCTTAGCTTTCATCGGCGACAGTAAGGATAATGGATTAGGTTTGCACTCGCTTTTTTGGCTTTTAGCAAATTATACTCACAAAAAGCAAAACTATCTCGATGATAGACAAAGGCCTACTGACACAGAGAGAGAAAGAGAGAGAGAGAAAGACAGAGACAGAGACAGAGACAGAGACAGAGACAGAGAGACAGAGAGAAAGAGAGAGAGACAGAGAAACAGAGAGGCAGAGAGACAGACAGAGAGACAGACAGACAGAGAGTGAGAAACAGAGAGAGACAGAGACAGGGACAGAGACAGAGACAGACAGACAGAGACAGAGACAGACAGAGATGCAGAGACAGTCAGAGAGACAGACAGAAAGAGGGAAAGAGAGATAGGGGGAAGAAATTAGGACAGGAAGGTCGGCATACAGTATATACATTAGATGCGTGAGCCTATAGCTGGAGGGAGTGCACGACGATTGACTCGATGACTGACCGGATGTTAGTCAGGAAGGACGCCGTGAAGAGGATCTCTTCTCCTCCCTCCGATCCTCATAATTCCCGCCGGAAGCAACCGATATAAATTACTCATCCTTTCTTCCCTCCGTCTGTCTCTTCCTCCGTCCCTCACATCGTCAGTTTCACCCTTCGCCACTCTTCCTTCTATCCTCCGTCGGTTCATTGTTCGCTCTTCATTCTTTTCTTTCGTATTTTCGTTTTGTTTAACCCTCATCCGCACAAGGGGGGTCTGGCCAGACCCCCTCCATATATTTGTTGCATAACTTTTTTAGGAGTGATATTTTCTCAGATTGCTTTTATGGCTTTGTTCCTATATTAATAAGCTACAATTAGAACATTTAAACTACCAAATCGGTTTAGTATTATGGAAGTTCTGAAGATAATACTGGCCGAGACTACAATGATATGTCAGTTTGGACCAGCGGTTCCCAACCCGTGGCCCGCGGGCCAAAAGTGGCCCGCCAGGCCTCAGAAAATGGCCCGCCAGGCCTTAGAAAATGACCCTCATCTCTCAAAGAATTATCAAAAATATATGAAAAAAGTAACAATTTGGACAGGATAGAACACATTATTATTTTCTATTACAAATTATTTTATTCTAGCTGTCGATAAATAACATCAAACATTATATTTTTAATCAACTATAACAATTTTATATGCTTTTCCCCTAATGTCCTTCAACTAAAAAAAATTGGCCCTCGTGTCCTCCAACTTAGAAAAAGTGGCCCTCAAGTCAAAAAAGGTTGGGAACCACTGGTTTGGACAGTGAGAGCAATAATAAAGAATGTGACTACGAAGAGATGCCAATGCCTGAAGAACAACATTCAGATGTTTCTTATGATGAAGACAATGTTGAAATTGAAGATGATGATAAACATGAGGATGAGACTGGACCAAATAGTGAAGATAATGATGACGAAATTGTCTATACTATTGAAGCCGAGAGACCTAAATACAAGTAAAGATCCGCATAATTTTTGGTAGTCAAAATCAATGCCAAGAGGACGTACTCTGTTGCACAATGCAGTAAAGGAAGATGCTGAATAAAATAATACGGATACATTGAGAATATTCAATATAGTCTTGACAGTTTTATAACAGCCGAGATGAAAGACATACAAACCCGAAAGCAACAGCTAACGGACTATGTATGATAAGCTTACATGTTTACATTTTAGGTTTAGTCCTATTCCATTATTTGTTATAGATATTTTCTAGAAAACAGTCATGCTGACTCTGATCATGAGAGCATTCAGTACTAATTTTACTAAGAATATGGTTTCTTTATTTTGATTTCCAAATTTCATTTATAGACAACTATTGCGACGATGAACATGTATGACAAACCGTGACAATTAATGTAACTAAACATTTAATTTCAAATTCATCATAGGCTAAAACTTATTTATAATGCATAAAGAGACTGACACATTGTTGTTTTGAGTTACTCTGATACCATCTTACAAAATTGGCACATAAAAATTACTATTTCCTATGAAAAACCCACATAAAAACGGGGGGTCTGGCCAGACCCCCCCTTGTTCAAATTAAGTTGCATTTTAGCTTGTGCGGATGAGGGTTAAACCTTCTATTGCTTTCCTGCATTCTTCAGTAATTATTTGCTGCTTTGCATTCTTAATTGCTTATTGCTTGCATATACTTCCTCCCTGGCGTCCTTCCTTCCTTTCCTTCCTTTCCTTCCTTCCTTCCTTCTTTTCTTTCTTCCTCCCTCCCTCCCTCCCTCCATCCTTCCCTCGCTTCTTTCCTCCCTCCCTCCCTCTCTTCTTCCTTCCTTCCTTCCTTCCTTCCTTCCTTCCTTCCTTCCTTCCTTCCTTCCTTCCTTCCTTCCTTCCTTCCTTCCTTCCTTCCTTCCTTCCTTCCTTCCTTCCTTCCTTCCTTCCTTCCTTCCTTCCTTCCTTCCTTCCTTCCTTCCTTCCTTCCTTCCTTCCTTCCTTCCTTCCTTCCTTCCTTCCTTCCTTCCTTCTTTTTTTCCTTCCTTCCTTCCTTCCTTCCTTCCTTCCTTCCTTCCTTCCTTCCTTCCTTTCTTCCTTCCTTCCTTCCTTCCTTCCTTCCTTCCTTCCTTCCTTCCTTCCTTCCTTCCTTCCTTCCTTCCTTCCTTCCTTCCTTCCTTCCTTCCTTCCTTCCTTCCTTCCTTCCTTCCTTCCTTCCTTCCTTCCTTCCTTCCTTCCTTCCTTCCTTCCTTCCTTCCTTCCTTCCTTCCTTCCTTCCTTCCTTCCTTCCTTCCTTCCTTCCTTCCTTCCTTCCTTCCTTCCTTCCTTCCTTCTCTTACGAAGCCCTGTAGCCTGCTTTCGCCCCGTTGAAAAGTCTTAACTACTCCGTATACATCACTCGTTATAATGTAAAACCTGTGTTTCTATGGAAATCAAACGAATTCCATGGCAACCGAACTCGTACCTCCACTGGACATTGATCTCTTCACAATCCCACTGACGCGTCGCAGCTCTCGCGAATAAGCCGGTGCCCTTATTTATTCATTGGCGCCTTAGACTTTCAAACGCGATCTGATTGCATTACACAGCCAGGTCAAAGTACAGAAACACAAACATACAAACACATTCAGGCAAAACAATTTCCTTTTACACTCAAATATCTAATACGTCAGGACGATTCTGATAAAGCGTTTTTCACGTTATCATTATTTTTTTCTTCTCTCCCCTCAAAATCAGGCTTAGCCTAATGGTTACGTAGGCCTATTCGGTGCCTTAAAGTACAAAAAGTGCGCATAGACTAAGTAATAAGCAAATGAATGCTTAAGTCGGATGTTCTACTAGAATGGTGGACTTAGTCTAAGCATTCATTTACACATTATTTATGAGGACTTTTGCATTTAATTAGTCGAATCATTCTACTAATTATATCAAATTGGACAAAGTATCAGGATGCAGCAGGGTACCTCAATAAAATTTGATATTATATAATAGCCTATAGCAGGCATAAGATTGCGCAGGGAGCTACTCTAGCTTTTTGCAAAAGTTGCGATACATATTTTTTCAAATAACAGGGAGAAGCGAATGAGAATGACAGATGATTTGCCTGCATGTTATTGTTACTCTTGACCTGCCTTATGACCTGCCCAAAATTTTTGTTAAAGTTGCGATGCATATCTTTTTAAATTACAGGCAGAAGCGAAAGAGAGTGACAGGTGGACTAAGATAAATCTACAAAATTCTCAGAACCACTTAACGCTTTTGTAACGTTTTGTTATAATATATCAATATCATATATGTGTAGCCACAGTTGCTGTGAAATTTTATTTATTTAATGCAAGCAGAAAAGTGGAAAGACACTTAACTGAAAACTATTTATCTCGCAAATCCATACCTGGAAAATAAATACAGGAAATGTTGTCTCCTCTGGCTCCCTTTCTCCACACAAATGTAATAAAAGTCCTTCTCCGGCAGACCTGACTCTGCAACTATTTATCCAAAAACGAGAGTCTGTCGTTCCAGCGTCATATTCGATAGTTGGGAAGGTCACTAGCACGTGACAAAATGTTCCCAAAACATTTATGCGAAGAACAATTATTGTCCTAGATTCTGTAGCCTATAAGGAAAGGAAGAAGCGGACGATCAAACTTTTGTTATGACCCATAAACAGACACTGACAACTCCAGGAGCTCTCAAATGCCTATACGCGTCAACCATGGACACTCCCAGGATAAGGATTGTCTCGGTTTATTTATACAGCGCCTGTAAAAAGCTTCAGAAATGGATTCGGCGATGACGATTCTTCCCATGCATGCAGCCAACGACTTTTTGTCTGTCTATTTATATGACGCGCGATGAAATCTCGCAAATGCATCCGTCTGCGGAGGAGGAGGAATCGTCGGCAGCAGGACGCTGTCCAGGGCTAATAATCATTTCGCGTGGGAGCCATTTTCCCGAGACGAACAAGTCGGACGACCCACCACCACCATCATCATCACCATCATCATCATCTTCGTCGACTGGAAGATGGATCTTATCTGCCCCTGCTTCCGTCTCCCGCTCGGGTTCCGCTGCTATGGCAACGCAGGGAGGCTGAGCGGGAGTCGGGGTCGGACGCATCGGTCGCCACCCTGCCACTGGTCGCCGGCGCGCATGTCCGGCGGCGGAAGGTCGTCAAGGCGTTGATGTCTATGACGCACAGACAATCAATAAATCGACTGATTAGTCGCCCAATCAGTCTGTGCGGTCATCAATCTGCTATAGTCAGACATTTGTTCATTCATTCGGTGTTTTTCGTCATTATATTTAATCGAAATTCAATAATAAATTGAGGATAATGAGCATGGGATGTTTTGATCCTTCGATCGTCAGCGCTTTATGTAATTGTCCAATTGCAATAACAATAACATTGTCGTAATTGCGATTGCAATAACAATATCATTGTCGTACTTGCAATTGTCATAACAATAACAATAACAATAACAACGACGTAGTCTAGCAATGTCACGTGACTGTAGGGCAGTTGACGTCACTAATAGCCTACTTGTTATTCATTCGAAATTTAATCAAAATTCAATAATTATTTATTTATGGATGATGATCGCCTGCAAAAAATTTCATCTTATATATAGCAGCCCAATGTAAAAATGTCCAGTAATTATAAATGATCTATAAATTTACATAGTGACTCCCGCAGTGCACAATGCACTAACCAAAGGCAATCGTAATGATGAAGTTTTACGATGTCATTATGGCTGCTAGAACTGTTGAGTCTTGTTGACGTCATTGATCGTTCATTATTAATTTTTCGAATAATGAACTTTCCCTTCCACTGAGATATGGAATTTAAGTAAGTAAGACTTAGTAAGTAAGTAAGTAAGTGAGTAAGTAAGTAAGTAAGTAAGCAAAGTAAGTAAGTAAGTAAGCAAGTAAGTAAGTAAGTAAGATATCTTTTCCGTGTTGTTTGACAGTCCAAACCTAGCGATTAGATATTATTGCTGTTTAACGACGTCGCGTCCTAACAAAGACGATTTGCGTCTCCCTCCTCGTCCGTTCAGCTTTGGGACTGGCACTGTCAGAGCATGCAAGGACTGTGGCGAAGAACCAGCAAAGTGACCGCATCGACCAAGATCCGCGAAGGAAAGAACGGCTGGCGAACGGAATTCGTGTGTACCGGAGGGTGGATGATGGACCAGCCTGCGTCGCCCTCGAGAGGGTGGAAGATGGATCAGCCGTTGCAGAAGGTGATGGTTGCTATGGTTACTATTGTCCCGCATCTGATGAAGAATGATCGAAAGGACGCCGTATGAAAGGAGAAGCATAAAGGTCGGCAGAAAAGTGCGATGTATCAGCATTGTATGTGTGTGTGCTTGTGTGCACGTATGTGTGTGCGTGTGCGTAGGCGTGTGTGTGTGGGTGTGTGTGTGTGTGTGTGTGGGAGAGGTGGATGGCTGGGTGTATGTGTGTGCGCGTGCGTGTGTGTAAAAGAGAGAGACAGACAGAAAGACAGATAGACAGACAGATAGACGGACAGACAGATATTCATATGTGGTCGTTGCCAGCGTGGGGTAAGCAGATTAGGACCTAAAGACGGGCCACAGATGATTTAAGCTAGACAGAGTCTGAGAGACACAGACAGAGACAGAGATCGACAGAGAGTAGACAGAGGGAGAGGAGAGGGAAACAGATTTTTTTTACATAAGTAAGGGATAGATAAACTAACAATGATTTCGTGCAAGACAGAGCGCAGCATTATATTGTGTGAAGCAGTGTGGGGAGGGGTCATGGAAGAACGTTTGTGTTCAGTTTGGAAGGACCAGCGATATAGCATACATGAATCGCCAGCAGTAACCTATGGTCGTTCAGAATTTACAGCCGCGGTTCAGATAGAATGATTGCCCTGAAGAAGTCTTAAATAGTCATCAACTTTTACGCTCTGCGGCTTAACAGAAATCTTATTGCATTCTATTCTATGGTAGGCTATTTAATTATTTATTAAATTAAGCGCTTCTATTGGCGAGAGCCTTTCAGAAACTCTCCCCAGTGCGAACGTACCCGTCTCGTCGAAAGAAAAAGGGAAAAGACAAGCGTTAAGGTGGGAGAAGAGAGCCAGAGAGAGACAGAGAGAGAAACAGAGACAGAGACAGACAGACAGATAGATGAGGAAAGACTTAGGCCATTGTAGAGAATTGCAGAGCGGCATTGTATAAGCTTAGAGGACACATCTCTCTCTCTCTCTCTCTCTCTCTCTCTCTCTCTCTCTCTCTCTCTCTCTCTCTCTCTCTCTCTCTCTCTCTCTCTCTCTCTCTCTCTCTCTCTCTCTCTCTCTCTCTCTCTCAGCCTTCTCTCCCCACTTTTCATTCTTCGTTTTCAGTTAATTTTGATTAATCTGCTATATATAGCCTAATTAATGCCATATAATTTTATTATCGTTTTAGTGACCCATAATTTTTCACACTATTTAGTCGACAATCCTCACTCAATGAACTCAATTACCCACCCTTGGAATATTTTCCTCTCAGCGTTTCGAATGGGGGTGGGGGTTGCCCGGATGTCCTTGCCAGCGCTTGTAAGAAACGGAGGGAGTCAATCGTGCTGAGAGAAGGAAATGTTATAGAACAATGGATGGAGCGCGATGGGACAGCACTTCGTATAAAGCGAAGGGAGTGCAATGGAACAGCAATTGCATCAAGCGGAGGGGAGCGATGGAACTGCTTGTGAATATGCATGAGCTGTTACTTATCAGGTGACCATAGATCAAAAAGAAAGCGACTCCTAATATTCGGCCAGTTTGCAGAGACCGTTGCGATGGAGGGCAAGAGTAGGGCCAGTCGGTCGGTCGGTCGGTCGGTCTGTCGATCGGTCGGTCGATCGGTCGGTCGGTAAGTCGGGGACGGCGTCAGCATGTCCGCTCCTGCTAGTCTGGAGACGGGCGGTGGTAATGGCAACAACGGTGGGGGTCATTCTCTCCCAACGGTCGTCGGTCAATAAAATCCTCTCGTCTCTCATACATGCATGCGCTAATACGAGACCTGCGCTTCTAGCAAATGCAAGCGAGCATTGTGCAGCGGCTACTGATTAATGGCATTATAGGAAGGAATGCAGAGACGGGAGGCAGTAAGGCAGTAAGGCAGGAAGGTTCAAAGTAAGTCAGAGGGAGAGGCACATAGAGAAACAGACTAGCAGAGACGGGGCGGTGAGAGAGAGAGAGAGTAGAAGAGACAGAGACATACATAGAGACAGAGACAATAAGAGAGAGACAATAAGAGCGAGACAATAAGAGAGAGAGAGAGACAATAAGAGAGAGACAATAAGAGAGCGACAATAAGAGAGACAATGAGAGAGAGAGAGAAATGAATGCCAAAGGGAGGGGAAAGAATTGAGAGAAAGAATTAGTGAAACAGTTATGAAGTGGGTTGCAATCGAAGGTACATGTACATGTAGCTCAGGAGGGCGGTCAATGGCTTATTAGGGGAAGTGGGAGATAGATAGGTAAGGAGTCAAGCGATGCATGGGTAGTGTGGTGGAAAACAGGTATGCATGGGTAGTGTGGTGGAAAGCAGGTATGTATGGGTAGTGTGGTGGAAGACAGGGATGTATGGATAGTGTGGTGGAAGAGAGGGAAGTATGGGTAGTGTGGTGGAAGAGAGGGATGTATGGGTAGTGTGGTGGAAGAGAGGGATGTATGGGTAGTGTGGTGGAAGAGAGGGATGTATGGGTAGTGTGGTGGAAGAGAGGGATGTATGGGTAGTGTGGTGGAAGACAGTGATGGAGAAAACGTGGAGGGATGAGGAGACAGAACGCTGTAGAGACAACGAACAATCGATCGAGAGACAAAGGCAAGAACGTGAGCAAGGTCGCGGAGATAGAAAGACTGAGGAAACGATTAAAGGAGGAACATAGGTTCGCCTCCATCCCTTCCATCGTATGCCTCCTACCTTTCCAGTCTCTCTCCATTCTATTACACGCCACCACTTTTATTATACCCTGACCATTCCAGTTTGTCTCCATTAATTTTATTTACCATATCCTGTCTCGATCTATGACTGCGGTATACCATTGGCCTATAGGTCGTGACAGGTCACAGTATGACTGCCTATTTTACTCACAACATGCCTTATGACATGACAGAAATGCTTGGAATTTTTTTTATTATATTCTTAGCATTTAATTTCTTCCACCTGGGACCGTATGCATAAAAGAGGCTCTTACACCCCCTATGGGTCATCTATAGATCCTAACCTGTTTACCCCACGCTGGCAACGACCACATATACATATCTTTTATGTATGCGGGCTCAGCTGTAACCTATTAAATTTGTATTGGGCGGAGAAGAGCCAGCGTCTTGCATCGTCGGTTGCAAGGAATGTCCAGATTAACTATATCTCTAACTTGCTATTCTGTGCCTATGCATACGGCCAATTTACAACGGCTATGTCTGGATTAGCCATGTCGGGTATAGGCCCTACATCTAGATTAGCCTAAGCCTGGTCGTATGCATACGGCCCCTGCTGATTAACCCCAGTGACTCTGACGCGACCTGCTGAAATTATATAGCTGGCCGTGCCACTAGTCTTGATGCCTCACTTAATTTCGCTTAGTGCTCATCACCTCAATATTTTCCTCGCCCTTTGTTTCACACATAGCATCATATTTTCCTTTTCTGTCCTTCTCGTCTTCGAATGTGAGCTGAGAGAGAAAAAGATGCAGCAGAGGGTGAGGAAGATATTATGAGGTGTCAGGAGAAAATAAGTGAAACAGCAAAAGAGAAGAGATGGGGATTAGAGAGTGGATTCTGACAATGTGTCTATGTATGATGAAAGAGAGGGAAGGGAAAAGAAAAGAGGAAAGCATAATAGAATAGAATAGAGACAGACAGACAGAGAAAGACAGAGAAAGAGAAAGAGAGAGAGGAAAGAGAGGAGAAAGAGAAAGTGAAAGGCAGAGAGAGAGAGAGAGAGAGAGAGAGAGAGAGACAGACAGACAGACAGACAGACAGACAGACAGACAGACAGAGACAGAGACAGAGACAGAGACAGAGACAGAGAGACAGAGAAAGAGAGAAACCAGTTACAGAAGGGAGGGATGCATAACGTATGAGGTGGTTGGACGAATGAATGGTGACAGGCCAATAATGATGCTTGGAGGATGGAATGGTGAAAGCGCAGAAAACGACTGAGACTTAAAAGGGAGGAAGTCAATCTAGGAAGAGCTGAGGCATAACAGCATGGAAGCAAAACGAAAGAAGTCATAGCAGAATGAAATTAGAGCGACAGCATGAAAGAGACAGCAGCAGGATAAAGAAGGGAGTGCGCGAAGGGCCAGGGAGAAAGCGAGGCAGAATGACAGTTGGGAATAAGCCGTGAATCGTTGCGTAAGATAATATAAGTATGCTCAGAGGAATGTTAGATAATGCCGCCGACGTTGACGAAAACGATTTTTTATTTCTATCGATTGTTTTGTATGACTTTTTAATGCGCGACACTGTTCGGTGCCTTCTTTTCGCCCAAAGAACGCTGGGACCTATGGGACCGTCTGCAGTTTTTTTAAGCTACAGGCATGCAAGAACAGTTTAAAAAGTAGTAGAAATCTACATGGCAACTGATCAATTTGTCTTTGTGCTGATGTAATTATATGGCGCCAACCACCATTGTCTGAAAAGCACAGAGCGCCATTATATATAATAGGCTTTCGCAGATGATTTTCTGACCAACAGACAAATAGCCAGAAAGGATTCAATGAGTGAAGACGAGACTATGCGGCAGACATGCGATAACGAAAGAATCCATCTTTATTAGCTGCGTCTGTCTGTCTGTCTGTTCGTCTGCCTGTCAGTCTGCGTGTATGTCTGTCTATCTACCTGCTAGTCTGCCTGTGTATCTGTGTGTCCGCGGACTATTCTTTTCTTGCTGCATCAATTATACGGCGCCATGGTCTATAGCTGCCCCTGGGTTCTGTTTGATGTCAGTGCGGCCTTTGACACGGTCGATGGCGACATTCTAATTCGTCACCTCTCTCCTCTCGTGTGTCCCCGTTGGCGCATCTGTCAGTCGGTCTGCCTGGTCGCCTCCCATCGATTATTCATGGATGCATGTCTTGCATTGTGTCTGTGAGTCTAATCAGTCCCTCACGACGTCACTTCGTTTCGCTCTGTTCTTGTTCCACCGCTCTACTCTGCCCTACTCTGCCCTACACTGTCCTACTCTGCCCTACTCTGCCCTACTCTGCCCTACTCTGCTCTACTGTGCCCTCTCTGCCATACTCTGCCCTACTCTGCCCTACTCTGCCATACTCTGCCCTACTCTTCCCTACTCTGCCCTACTCTGCCCTACTCTGCCCTACTCTGCCCTACACTGCCCTCTCTGCCCTACACTGCCCTCTCTGCCCTACTCTGCCCTACTCTACCCTACTCTGCCCTATCTGCCCTACTCCGCCCTGCAGTAACTCTGCCACAGTGTGCTATTTTTTTAATAAATTTTTGGAACTGCACAACCAGGAAGTTTTTCTGGTGTGGCTTTGTCGTTTGTCAGAAATTTGTCACGAGCTTTCCTAGAAATATCGCAACTCCTCTTGACCTTTTTTTATCGTCTGTCACGCTTGTCAGAAATTTTTCCCGAGTTTTCCCAGAAATGTCTGTAAGTTCGCACATACAAAAGCTGATGCTGCATGATAACTTGAGGCAGATTCGAACCTGCGACCCTTCGGTCTGACGATCACAAGGCGCCGAACTTACCGCTACACCACCGCGTCCAACATATATCTTCTGTATATGAACAAGTAATCCTCGGTAGCGCTGGTGAATAAACTGATTCCCCGCAGACGTTGTTTTCGTGTGGCTCTTTCGCTTATCAGACAATTTGTGTCGAGGATTGATTGTTCGCCATCTAATTCGACCGATCCTTAAACGTCTTATCAACGTCTTCTCAATGTCTTCTCAACGTCATCTTCTAACAGTCTTCTGCTTAATCGGATCAGATTTACATTAATACGTTAGATCTATGTCAACCGCTGCAGCAGTCCTTGCCATCACCGTTCTTAATGTCTTCAGTTGGAACACGTCACCGCCCACACTGCCGCTATTGCCAGAAATACCCGCCTGCAGTCCCAAGGCCGTCGCCAGGATTGTGTTTCGAGTGAGATTTACTCGACCTTGCATGAGCAAGCAGACAAAGACACCGAATCATCTGACTAAGGGGTTTGAAGAAGCGTCGTCATATGAATTCTTTCCAGAACTTCGTCAGCTTCCACATTATCATCATGATTAGATCACCGCCATGATTAGATCATCATCATGATTAGATCATCGTCGTGATTAGATCATCGTTGTGATTAGATCATCATTATGATTAGATCATCATCATGCTTACATCATCATCATGATTAGATCATCATCATGATTAGATCATCGTCGTGATTAGATCATCGTCATGATTAGATCATCATCATGATTAGATCATCATGATTAGATCATCATCATGATTAGATCATCGTCATGATTAGATCATCATCATGATTAGATCATCGTCATGATTACATCATCATCATGATTAGATCATCGTCATGATTAGATCATCGTCATGATTAGATCATCATCATGATTAGATCATCGTCATGATTACATCATCATCATGATTAGATCATCGTCATGATTAGATCATCGTCATGATTACATCATCATCATGATTAGATCATCGTCATGATTAGATCATCATCATCATTATGATTAGATCATCATCATCATGATTAGATCATCATCATGATTAGATCATCATCATGATTAGATCATCATCATGATTAGATCATCATCATGATTAGATCATCGTCATGATTACATCATCATCATGATTAGATCATCATCATCATGATTAGATCATCATCATGATTAGATCAACGCCGTGGTCTAATCTATTGTAGAATAATTATTTCAGATAAAAATAAGAGATCTTCAGAATTAAAATCTCCTCTTAGTTCTTTCATCGTGTGTTTCGTAATTGCATCATTTCATTCTTATATTATTTCATTTGGGAGGGTGTTCAAACACCCAAAACACCCCCAAAAATGAAAGGATTGACCAGTCCTATAAGTCTGAAAAGGAGGAGTGCGATATCTTAGGTGACGCTAAAGAGAGCGGAGACAGCTGTGTATCCCTACAAACAAAAAACCATTACCACATTTCATTGCTGTGGGTCCAATTTATTTTCTCTTGAGCATGACATTTCAATTAACTTCTTTTAATTAGAGGCCTAACCGCAGAGTAAAATATGCGAGAAACAAACACGTTTCTGAATTGAGTGAGTTCGCTGTGTACTGCAGGGTCATTTTACACACGTAAATCATACACTGTGTAAAGAGTAATTTTTCAACACGTAAATCATTTTAGATTCGTATGCACATAATTATTATATGTTGTGGATGATTGTGGTCCACGATATCTCGTGGATCAGGTTAGACGATGAACTCAATCGATCTGCCATCGATCACTATATATTCTCTATTCGTGTCAGCACCGAAGACCACAATGAATGATGATCGGTCTTTATATATATATAATATATATATATAATATATATAATATATATTAGGGCGGCCCTTAAAAATGAAAGTTAAAAATAATCTGCTGGCACCCCTCCAATCTATTTCAATTATGAAGAAAATAATTTGTGCAAAAAATCTTTTCAATAGGGCAATATTTAGGGGTGCCCCCCGAGCTCTCATGTTTCAGTAATGTACGAGTAAACTTCCAAATTATAATTGGAATTGCAAACAGACATTTTCAGTGCTTTAATACATTCTGTCGGCCTACTAATGTTTGCAATGCTTCAACATTTAATATTTAGTACTTACTTACTTCCTAAAATTACGTGAACTCTAAAATTTTAGTACAATTTCAAATATATGTTTGATTAACGTTTGTTGTCTGGTTGAAAAAAGGTGGCGATATTTTATGAAGAGTTGCTTAATGCAAGGAAAGAATTTTGATTTTAGTCTACTATTGGAAACATAACCTACATTGTCAGACATATAGTAAATACGAAATATTACAAATAATTATTCATAATTAATTATGCAAACGCGAGGGAAAACAAGTGTCTATCTACTTGGCTCTTATGAGCCTGAAATTCTTGGAGCAAAGTTGCCATCGTATCGTCAAACATTTGAATACTGCATCTACTCAAAGTTGGCAAGCAGACAGTCCGTTATTCCAGTCAACAGGCTATAGAAAAAGCGACTCTATTTTGGAAGCGAGCTGGTATACCTGTAAGAGGCAAAAAGCATTGTATTGACAAGTTGGAGTCGGTGTTCCTGGAATGGAAAGGACTTCAAAAGCATAGACACCGAACAGCTACAGCTCACAAGATTAAGGAGGAGAAATTTATGGAGAGACTAGATGGCCTGTTTGATATTGCCCATGCAGACGCTATCACAATGATTTCCATTCCTGAAGACAGAGACTTTCTACTCTCTCAAAGGCAGAAGGGACGCCCAGGTTCAGTTGGTGCAGCTGACATAGTGGATATGCGTCGAAGACAGCGTGCACAGGAACGGAAGGAAGTCGAACAGATGCGCTAAAAAAGCACAGGAAGAGCTCGCGGCGTGTACAAGCCAGTTAGTAGGCCTACTGGATACCGATTCCTAGCTGTTCAAGTGATGAAGAATCAAGTGATGAAAGTGGTGGGCCTGATGTTGGGTGTAAAGGAAACAAAACATGTGGCACTAACACTAGTAAAAATGAAGTAACTGCGCCCAACACCTTTCTGATATCTTGGAGTTTGCTCATAGACATTTAGCAACTGCACAGCCATGAGACGATTACATGGAATTTCTCGAGCTCTCAGTTGTCTTTCTTGAGGGTGTTCCTTCTCGTGGAATTCGGTTTCGAATACCTGGCGCTATGCACCGGGCACGATGGATGGCAAAAGTAATCTATACCATAAAGATGTGGCTCTTTCATGCTCAGTTCAAGAAGACTGCTGCAGAAGAACGCAGCATTCGTGATATTGCCATATTTTCAGCTGTTGTCTACCTGAAAGCCTGGATAACTGCGCCAATTGCTGTGGAGGCTCCTCTGAATGACTTCACTCTCATGGCAAACCTTCTCACATATCCACATACTACAATTTCTTCTGCTACAAGCAAGAAGCTAGGGCTTCATCTCTGGTATTTGTTTTGAAGAGCTTATTGGGCTTGCTCTTTTTGATTCAGGTGTATCCAATGACTCCAAGAAGCTAATGCATGTGATTGCTGCCATGGAAGAAGTAGCCCCAGATCATCCGCCTAAACGACCCAGTGTGAAGTCAGATGCATTTCTTGGCACCAGCGACCTGGAACAATACTGTACAACCAACTCCAAGAAACAGGTGCTTGGTCTGCATGGACTATCTGAGATGATGCTTTCCAAAGATCCTGCTCTTTGGGAAGAGCATGAAGCATTTCGAGAAGCACAAGCAGTACCCAAAGGGTTGGCTGTCGTCAATGATAGAGCTGGACGAGGTGTGGCACTCATCCATAACTTAAATAAAAAAGCTAACAAAAGATGAGGATCAGCTTCAATTTCTCCTGCAGGTTGTCAGTGAACATCGACGACAGTTCCTTGACTGTACGAAAAGAAATCTCGTGTCAAATTAGTAGAAAGCAGTGATTCCTGCATTTTATTGTCCTGTACTGATCATTTACTTCTGTGACCAGCTGATAAGTGAACAATAACCGAATTATAATTGAACAGTAAACGCTTGTTTCATTAGCATTGTTGCATCACTAGAGTGTATTTTAGTCATCTCTGTTAAATTATGAGTGACAGTGTGTTGAATATAGTTTGGTTGAAATTGTATGATTCAATTGATCAAATTTCTGTCAAAGAATAAATTTCGGCGCTCGAGGGGCACCCCTAAATGTTTCGCAATTCCAAAATCCTTTTCAACATAATGTTATTTCTATAATTGGCATGGATTGAAAGGGTGCCAGACAAAATTTTACGATTTTTATTTTTTTACTGTATGCTAAGGGCCACCCTAATATATATATATTGTTAGGTCCCACGACTCTCTCTCTACGACTGGTTCTTGTCAGGGGATAGGCTATAGTCACGGTCACTTGACTTTGGGGCGACACCTGGTGACAGACTGGTTCTATATAAGGTCTGACTTCAGGGGTCTCTCTCTCTTGTCTCTCTCTGACGATGTTAGTTAAGCTATGGTTGGTCTCTGATGTTCTCGGCTGCAGGGTGCCTGCATGGCAGCCTTCTTGTCAGAGTTCGTTAGTTAAGCTTTCGTTCATACACCTCGCCTTGGTGTCGTTAGTTAAGTTCGTTCTTCGCCAGCCTGTTGCTGTGTCAAGATGTTGTTCGTCCGTTCGCCGCTGAATGACAATGCCGTCGACGACTTCCCACTGGGGCTACAGTGTGGTAACTGTATCATTTTCGTTCTTTATGTTAAATTATACCTTTAAACTAGACACGAGTTATTTTATGTGAGTTGAACCAAGTAGGGACCTTTAACTTAGGGAACACTACTCACAACATATGGGGGCCCGCGGGATATTTTTTTCACGTTATTCAGAATTTTGCGTCGGTAGGCGTTTTTCGTGAAATTTTGTGAATTTTTGAGGGGCGTGTCAGCTCTCTTATACGGTAGATATTCCGTTTGACAGTGTTTAATTGTTCGTTGGCCGTGAAGATAGGTCAATGGCTCGTCATTTTGGAGGAGTTTTTGAGAGTTTTGAGAATTTTGAGGGGCGTGGTTGCTCTCGTAGGCGGTATTCATTCCGTTTTGCATTTTTGAATTTTGAATTTTGAGAGATGTGTTTCCTCTCGTATGCGGTATTCATTCCGTTTTGCGCTTTTGAATTTTGAGAATTTTGAGAGATGTGTTTCCTCTCGTATGCGGTATTTATTCCGTTTTGCATTTTTGAATTTCGAGTTTTGAGGGGCGTGTCTGCTCATTTTTGCGGTTGAAGTTTTGGCGTCGCACTCTGAGGAGTTTTTTCGAGAAGTTTTTCTGGAATGTTGTGAGTTGTGTGAGGAGTTTTTTCGAGAAGTTTTTCTGGAATGTTGTGAGTTGTGAGTTTTTCGAGAGTTTTTTCAAGGAGTTTTTCTTGAAAGTTAGAGAATTTCGAGAGTTTAGAATTTTGGGGGCGTGGCAACCAAATTTATTTTTCTCTTTCGGGCGTTGTGAAATTGAGAATGTCTCCGTGGAAGACTTTAAAGGAGAAATTGGCCTATGAGAATAAGCAGGTTTCTTTTGGGTTCAGTTCGTCGGAAAATGTTGAGGAAGGCGTGTCAGTTTATCGGAGTAATTCTGCTTGCATGGTAGATAAGAATTTAAGTAGGCCTATTCAGTCCGAAGGTGTGTTTCGAGCTGACCTTCATTATGTCAGTGGCGATGCGCAGGCAAAGGGACAGGTGCACGTGTACGACGCTGCGTTTGACGATATGTCGAAGGGTAATTTATTTGAAGACAACGACGTACAGCTTGATTCTGTATTGGGTTCGTTGGATGACACTGTGGATGATGTTGATTTTGTGCATGATTTGGTTTGTGCTTCTGATGCGTCGAATGAGTCTGTTGACTTAGGCATTTCGTTGGAGGGTGTGTCTGTAGTGGACTTAGGTATGAGTACACGGTTGGATGAGCATGGTAGTGTAAGTACTTTGCATGATTCTTTTGTTGATGTTGGCTGCCGGACAGAGGCTAACGTGTTGTTGAATGTATGTGATGAGTGTACGCAGGAGGTGAACATAATGTTTGATGATGTGCTGGATTTTGTGCATACGTTTGAGGCTGATGAAGATGGAAGTTATTCTGTCTTTGACTTTGTGTCACACGGTTTAAAGTTCATGTGGTGTAGGACATTGTCTGTTCAAAGCTTGCATCAGACTTGTTTGAATGTTTTGCATGAGTGTGAAGATAATCGAAGTTGGCTTACACGTCATGTGTCTGACCGATTGTTGGCGGAAATAGGCCTTTTGAGGATGAATGACTTTGTTAGTAACGTGATTGCATGTTGGCATAGTGACTTGGATGATGAGGATGGTGCGAAATTGTTTGTGCGTAGTAAATTTGATTTGATGACCTGTTGTCGAGCGAAAGACAACTCGGATTTACTGGATGATTTTGAAGCGACTGTTGCGCTTGAATCAGGAATGAATTGTGTTGTGAATTCGCCGGTTTCGGTGGTTGATTCGTCGCTTGATAGCGTGAATGATTCTTTGGTGCTGCGGTTGAGTGGGACAACTGCTGTGTGTGACACGTCATTGTTGTCTGTTGTCTCGTTGCATGATTGTGCAAGTGAGAATTTGGTTGTGCAGTCTATGATAACGACTGTTGTCTACGAGAATAGATGGATGATGGGTTGGTGTTGTACGGTGTCTACGGTTGCACTGTTGTCCATGAATGTTGAGTTGTGTGGACGCATGACTAAGGTGAACAAGTGTGTGTTGTCTACGCATTGTTTCGTCTGTGAACATGGGTCGAATGAACTTGTGTTGACTGATGTAATTGTTCATGTTGATAAGGATGTGCATTCTGCAGGAAAGGGGCAGTTGCTTTTGGATGGCATGGTCCGTTTTCATGTGTTTATTGTTAGTGCAGTGAGAAATACTGTGACTAATTCTTTGGATGATTGTCTGAATGAGCATGATGTTTCGTCAGAGTTATCTGCATGTCAGTTGTGTTGCATTTACTCGACTGCTTCGAGAGTTATGTTTCAGCCGGTTGGTGTGATGGACTCTTCAGTGAGTGTGAGTGTATCTTATGTGCATGAAGATTTTGCAGATGTGTTTTGGTCTGTTGTGCCTGAGAGCAGTGAGTTGTTTGCTGGTGTTGTTTCGTTGCCAGAAGTTGAGTTGAATTGCCATGACGCTAATTCGTTTGTTTTGTCTTGTGAGAGCGGTTCCTTGCAGGTTGACGGCGTGGAATCGGTGGTCTTCAATGGCGGGAGTCTTCGCTACGACTGTGCGAGGCTTCGGAAAAGGAACGTGAGCGCCTTCGTGGGTCAATGGATGGTGACCACCATCTTGGCTTTGACGGGTTCTGGGACGACTTCGCGCGTTTCCTTCGCGAGTGACAAGTACGATGGCTTGTCGCTTGCGTCCCTTCTGTCGAGCGTGACAGTGTCTTCGCTCTTGGCTCTTTGCGAGTCGGCGTCTTCGATGTTCGCTATGGTGTGTCGGCTCACACTGTGGTTTGGCTGTGTGCCTTGGTTCTTCAGTTTCGGTCAGTCACTGAAAAGAAATTTTGCGAAAGAGTTGTTGGAACTTGCGTCTTCGATTGTTTCGAGAATGTGTTCTTGGAACATGCGGCTTCAAGCGCTTCGATCGTTTTCGTTTATTGATCTTGTGTGCAGATTTTCTTTTGGCGATTGATGTGAAACATTATATGACTTTTCGAGTTTCCTTATCCATGTAAAATATTTATGGAAACTTCATTTTTGATTTTGTTTCGAACTGTTTTCTCGAAATCTGGAGTAGAATGTTTAGGGGGAACGTTCATGTACTTGAACGTTTCGCTTGTATAGTTTAACTGATTGTGTTCTTGTCATGTATTTGTACTTGTCATAATTTTTGATTAGTTATGCGATTCTTTTCTTTGAGTCGTGTAACCTTTGTTCGTGTGCATGCTAGTTAAGTCAGAAACCCTTCTGGTTTCTGCCTTTCGTGGTCGTTCGGGGGTATGTTAGGTCCCACGACTCTCTCTCTACGACTGGTTCTTGTCAGGGGATAGGCTATAGTCACGGTCACTTGACTTTGGGGCGACACCTGGTGACAGACTGGTTCTATATAAGGTCTGACTTCAGGGGTCTCTCTCTCTTGTCTCTCTCTGACGATGTTAGTTAAGCTATGGTTGGTCTCTGATGTTCTCGGCTGCAGGGTGCCTGCATGGCAGCCTTCTTGTCAGAGTTCGTTAGTTAAGCTTTCGTTCATACACCTCGCCTTGGTGTCGTTAGTTAAGTTCGTTCTTCGCCAGCCTGTTGCTGTGTCAAGATGTTGTTCGTCCGTTCGCCGCTGAATGACAATGCCGTCGACGACTTCCCACTGGGGCTACAGTGTGGTAATTGTATCATTTTCGTTCTTTATGTTAAATTATACCTTTAAACTAGACACGAGTTATTTTATGTGAGTTGAACCAAGTAGGGACCTTTAACTTAGGGAACACTACTCACAACAATATATATAATTATATATAATTATATAGTCGCTGATCCATAAGCTTAGGCTAGGAGCGGCAGCAACCGCATAGCTTTCTGCATGCAGCTATTCACAACGCTGAAGTGTTCGCGCTTTCAGTTAACAAATGAAATTCCATACAATGTGTTAGACTTGGTATATGCATTAACAATTGATGGCATTTGATGAAGGACTGTTGGAGGTAGTCTATAGGCCTACTGTAGGCCTAGTGGTTTGCTACTGACGTTGCTAACAAATTGTCATAAATAGTCAACACTATATATTATGTAACGATGTCGGTTTTGCATTGCCTTTTGACGCTCTGAAATGCCAGCCGAACCGTTAAATTTCCTCTGACTGTTGTCCAGGTGTATTTGAACAGGTGAATTATTTATTATTGAACTATCTTTGTTATGTCTGGTTCTGTTTCAATGGTTTGGCCATAAATCCTGACAAGTCTGAGGCAATTTTGTTATGGCCACGTCAGCGCCTGC
>CATKHU010000190.1:62500-65000 GCA_949752735.1 Lumbricus terrestris
ATCTGTTCATATATATATATATATATGCATGTTTGTTTGTTCGCTTGTACGTGTATGCGCATGATTCGTGTCACCGTGTGCAATTATGTATTGAGGCTTGCATGATTATATGTACGAACTAGCTGAATCACCCGGCGTTGCCCGGGAAATTTCGGTTTTTAGTTCCCAGCCACGCCTGACCCCGCTCCCGCCACGCCTGACCCCGCTCCCACGCCACCCTTCTCACTTCGCCAACCCGTTCCGACCCTGGGGAGCCCGGCGTTGCCCGTGAAATTTAGTTTTTCAGTCCAACCCAGTTACAACCCGTCCGCATTTGTGCGAAACCGCGTGCGAAAAGATCTGACCTCGGCGAAAAATGAAGTTAGGAATCTATTGGTTCGTTGAAAATCGATCGGCGAAAATTATTGCGTCTTAAATACTGATACATACGATATGGTTAAGATTAATTAAGATTAATATTAATTAACGGTATAATGCTCTATAAGAATAAGCCCAGCCATGACGTCATTAATGTATTGGTTTGAATCATCATTATATCATCGGTGGTTTCAGTGTAAGCAAATGGCGTGTTAATAAAGACAGGCGATCAACGTGCATAGCTTTCGAATCGCGTGTGAAGTTAAAATGTTGACAGCACGGGCTATAAAATTAATTGACAGCTGAAAATAGTGGCGTTTAACTCCAAATGTGGGTAAGAATCGATTGCAAAATTTTTTTTTAAACGAATCGCTGTAATTTCCGAGTAGGCCTCCGGACAAAATTTATGGCCACACACACAGAAGGACAAACTTTGAGCTTTATATTTATAGATGAAGGCATATATATATATATATATATATATATATATATATAATATATATATAATTATATATATATAGATGTATGTTCACGTATATGAGAGCAAGTATAGGCTATATTTGCAGGTAGGTAGGCCTATACCTTTGTAGGTGCTTATGTATGTATACATGATGTGCATTTTGTGGAGCAAGTTTGTTTTTAAAGAACCGTCCAAAGCACGCGAAAGGACCAAGGAAAGGGAGATATCTACATCTGAAAGTCGGTCGAAAACACGAGAAGGGTAAACTCCGTTCGGCAGAGCTGGCAGAGAGAGAGAGACAGAGACAGTGACAGAGAGACAGAGAGAGAGACAGAGAGAGAGACACAGAGAGAGACAGAGAGAGACAGACAGACAGACAGACAGACTTGCAGGCAGTCAGACAGATAGACAGTCAGATCGAGTCAGACACATGCCTGGGGACGTAGAAGAATTGAGTGAGACAAACGCTGAGACAGGCGTAGGTAGCTAGACGCATAAAGAGAGAGAGAGGGGGGGAGAGGGAGAGGGAGAAGGGAGAGGGAGAGGGAGAGGGAGAGGGAGAGGGAGAGGGAGAGGGAGAGGGAGAGGGAGAGGGAGAGGGAGAGGGAGAGGGAGAGGGAGAGGGAGAGGGAGAGGGAGAGGGAGAGGGAGAGGGAGAGGGAGAGGGAGGACAAAAAGAATGACCAATTGACCATCAATCTTCACATTTGGAGCTATATTACACAGGCATGACAGTTATAATATGTACAATTGTGCATGGGTGCCAGCAAAGGGAAAGGGGCACTTACTCGTCTCGCGGAAAATTAGCATTCTTTTAACTGTTGCCTTTTGTTCTTAACTTCCCCTCCCCTAATGATGCTAAAAAGTGAAACTGAGTAATTTACATTTAAAGACCTCTGTGAAAATGCTCATTTTCATAATTTACTGCTTCGTATTATCCAAGTCCTTGCAAAAAAATGTAGCCATGACCATTGTGGTTCACCTCCTGGAAAATATAAAAATTTTATGCGAGTGACGATGGAGTTATGCTAGATACACTTTCAGGATGTTGTGTGAATCGTGTAGGCCTAGTTGAAGGTATTCCTTCTCAATGTATTCATTCTGAAGGTAGATTATTCCTTCTCATTCGATTCATTCTGAAGGTAGGCCTATACGTGTAGGCTCATTCCTTCTGAAACGCGAACGTAACAATAGCGCTTAAACAAGTAAGCCTATCAAACGCGAGCAAAATCTTTTGCCGATTATTTTGCTAGTTTTACACGATAGAGCGGAACATTAACTCATGTAATTGCCAATTGGATCAGAAGCAAGAACTTTAGCAAGTTGAAACAAGAGCACTAATCTATTCAACCGTATAAGACATAGGCTAATGTCCGAACATCTAAATCAGTGTTTTAGGCCTAGTTTCTTTTTGGCCACTGAACCTCTCATCTGATGATGCTTTGACAGAACCCCGAACTAAATAAAACATAGACCACAATACATGTAGGTCTATCTACGGCACATTGACGTCGCTGAGGCCATCGGCCTGGCAGAAGACCATTATACCCGGTGGAGAAGAATTGTTTACATACATGTACACGCAACGCTTCAGGAGACAATGCTGAATGAATGAATGAATGAATGAATGAGCGAATGAATGGATGAATGAATGAATGGATGGATGGATGGATGAATGAATGG